>JARQSV010000753.1:37727-59592 GCA_030142285.1 Calameuta idolon | reverse complement strand
CTCTCTCTCTCTCTCTCTCTCTCTCTCTCTCTCTCTCTCTCTCTCTCTCTCTCTCTCTCTCTCTCTCTCTCTCTGTCCTCGTTCGAACGAAAGACGCCTCGTCAGCCCAACGTGGCTTCTCTCCGTCGTAGCTTCGCTTCACGAGTCTTCCGTACCGATTTCTGCCGATCGCTGCGGCCCTAACGAAATTAGCCGATCAATTCGCGCTGGGCTCCCAGGGCCGTAGAAAAGTGGCAAAGTGACCGCCGCCCAGTAGCGATTTCATCCCTTATAACCGGTGGTCGTTTCCTTACTAATGCCCAATTCGTACTTCGACACTAGACGACGATCGAGGGAGAAAAAATTTTTTGTCCGATCCGACTCGATTTATAGAGGTAATGATTAAATTGAAAAAAAAAAAAAAAAAAGGGTCAGGCACAAAGTGCAGACTATAATTCACAGGTCAAAAATTCCCTTAGGAAATTGCATCTTGAAATTCTACCGGATTCTTTTTTCTTTTTTTTTTTTTTCTTTTCTTTTCTTATCTACGGAACCCCTGGATACGTATACGTATACAGGGTGAGAAATGAAAAATGCATAAAACATTATCGACATTCTGCTAGGCAGTGGACCCTCTTACCTATATGCCGGAATCGGTAACCTTCGTTCCTCCCTCAATATCCTCCCGGTGAACTTGTGATCTCTCTCGCAGCATCCCATCCATTGAAAACCTATCTCCTTACCAAGATGGCGTGCCCCACCCCCACCCCCCCTTATCCTCTGCGGCAGTCGTGGCTAAGGCATTATGAAAAATGTCGGAGGATAGATCGCTTTTTGGGGATCGCTAATATCCCAGGACCGTACCAACCCCCTACCCTGCCCCCCCCCCTCCCCCCGTCAAAAATGTCAGAAGGGCGTGATTCACCGTGAAGATAATTATTTTCTTCGGAGCAGCCTCTCATGACGAACGTTTAAAAAAAAAAAAAAAGAAAATTATTTTTCCACCCTCCTCGTGGTCATCCCTTAGCAAGGGGTCGCGAGGATTTTTTGATAATTTTGAAAAATTATAAATTTTTTTTTTACTAGCACTTTTTTTTATTTTCCAAAAATATTAAATTATTCCTGTTCACGAGGAACCCCCCGAATACGGTACACTTTATTCCTTAGCGTGTAAATCTTGGTAGGTAAAATTCTGCAGTTCTCAACGGGTGCAAATCGTCTCGACCGTACTTACTGTCCAGTGAATCCGAAGCTTGCCACTGTGAGAGCATATATATATATATATATTTTTAAATATAGGGTAGTACAGTAATTCTTCATTTTGCCGTGTTTCAGTTTCCTTCCGCAAGGATACTAATGCACTCTCCGTTCCCAGGAAGAAACGAATGTGCGGCCGCGGTACAGTGCGGTCGTATCATTACACGGGTAAGGTTAGTTTTCTTCTGGTAAGAAACGAAGAGTAACCATCCCAGATTTATACGTGGAAACGAAAGTTTTCCAAGCTCCTACCAAAGTCCTTTCCTCCAAAAAAGAAGAACGGCTCTCGCCTTTACTCATGCTGAATTTTCGTTTGGCTTGGCGAATAAAACGGTTTGGCACACGCGAGATGTCGCCATCAACCCCCCAACCCCTGACCGAACCCCCCGCGACCCGGACCCAACCAACTATAAGAAATTCCCAACCGTATAACGATTCTCCATGTGTTGTCGGTGAGGGGAGGGAGGGGCGGGGGGGGGTTCTTGTAAAATGGATAAAATGAATAAGAACGTCTAGAGTGGGTAGCAGGCGACGAGCCGACGGCACTGAGGTCTCCGTGGCGACCTCCGGCGAATGACAAATGAATTAAAAGCTAGCAGCATTAGGCCGACCTCCCACGTGTCATTAGCTTCGTTAAGGAACTAAACGGTGACCACTTAAAAAAAAGCAACGGCCCAGAGAGAGAGAGAGGCCTTGAAGATACGTTCCAATGCCCGGGGCACTTCTGACGTAACGCGACGCTCCTGACTTAGCTGGGTCGACCAAGTCGAGGATCTTCATCAGGTCTTATACGAACGTTCCCGGTCCACTTTATAAGGAGCCCCCCGGGGCCCTAGGAGTTTTTCTGAGCTTGTCGCGTGTAGCAGGTCAGTCGCTTTGTTTTTACATCACTCAAGTATAACCTGGGACAATTCATCCCCCTATCCTGTAGCAACCCTTAACCGAGTGTCGAAATCGTAGGGGGTAGTTTTTAGAGGACCGGAAGCGTCTTTGGAGTCCGGGTAGGAGCTCGTTAAATGGAGCTAATATCGGTGTATCTTTCTGCACGGTGGACCCCTCTAATCTGAGCTCCCTCCTCGGTACGTTATTAAACGGACACCCCTTATGTCGGAATCCACAAGGGTTTGCAGGAACAAATTTCAAGCTGAAACGAGACAGATTCTCGTGGCCTTTACTCGGTACTGTCTGACGAGTCGTTTCTGTTTCTACTCTCGTTACTCCGTTTGTGTGCCAGGGGTGAGTTTACTTTCAGCTACCCCTTTTTTTTCTGACACCCTCTATACGTGTAACACACCTTGCCAACCACTCGGCAGGGGCGGATGATTATGTTAAATCGCGACTGGGAGTCGCGCTGAATGGAATCGAGTCGTACAGTGGCACGCGACGCCGAGCGTCCCGACGCCCGACTAGACCGCCCTACGCCGTCGTACATAAACGTCAGCCACGTTCTACCTAGACGCGGCAGAGTCGTCGACGTTTCTCCTCGTCGTCGGGGCTGCTGCACACGCCATCCCCGTTTGCGCACGGGCACGTAAAAGGGCGACAAAGGTGGGATGCACGTTACTGGCAGTAATGCACACACGGGCTGCCAACATTACGTAACAGAAGATTCAGAGGCGTCGAGCCGTGAACTGATTCTTTCGCCTTTAGGTGTGTGTACAGTCAGCCTGTCGACTGGTGTCTGCGTTGGGACTGTACCTTATAGTTTTTTAATGGCTGTGTATGGGTGGTGACCATGACCCATGGAGTGTTAAAAAATTAAATGTATCGATATGGTGGGTTAATAGCGTAGGGTTGGTACCGTAACGAATGATTACCTCACGTGGTGAATTCCGACTAGGGATTTTTTTTCTAGGGGAAAAAAAAATTACATTTGAAGAATTCTTTTTTTCTCTCGATTCTCTGGTCCCCCTCCTGTCATTCCCTTTTATCTTGAAAAACCCCTAGATTTTTTTTTTTATTTATTTATGTCCGCATGCACGTACGGAACAAGGGATGAAAGCACAAAGGGCGGCACTAGCAGCAATTACCTCGTTAGCCGGTATTCGCCAGGGTGGGACTGTGGAACAATTGCACGCTGCCAACGTGGAAACGAGTGATTTCTTTTATAAGGGGGAGGGGGAGTGTGCATTTAAAAAGTCAGAACCCTCTATGGTTACTATTGAAATTGAAATTGGAACGCGAACGAAACTGCAGTAAAATTTCGTTAAAGTGGGTAATAGAAATAGTTATAGGGACTTTCTAGGGATTTTGTAATTTCAGATGGAAAAGGGATTGTCGATCCTCGAGAGCCAGGTCGGATCTCGAAATTATCGTTCTTATCGTCGAGCTCGATCCGGAATCGAATTTAAAGAGGAAGAACGAATCGAACGACTAAGGGGATTCCCCGCGCTGTCATTTAAATCGAAGTGGCGCTGGTGGCGGGAAATTTAAAAATATTTTACCCGACGCCTAATTTTTTTTTTTAAATCTTAACAACCCACACGCGATACTCATCGACAGCTGACCGAATGACACGGAAGTAACGTCATCTGTAATTTCAAAGGTTCATCAACCAGTTAAATTAATTCCGTTTAATTAACATCTTCGCGCATCGTACTTATCTCGAGTATTGACTCGCTCTATATATATATATATATATTTAGTATTGGCTCAGCACGCCATTATATACATATATACATGTACATCCTCCGTTTCATCCCTCTCGTCGCTTCAAGTAGCATCCCCCTCCCTACCACCGCTTACCCCTTTTTCATTCCCACCCCTCCGTCGCGCACAGCACGAAAAATTATCGTCCAACGGAATTACGCTTTTTACGGGCCGCGCGCTTTCGCTGCGCGTAATTTCTTTACCTTCCGGCGCGATATCGCGAGAATTAAACTTTTACGAATTAAAGAAACGGAATCGGCAGTCGCGCGCGCGCCCTTACGGAGCAGAAGCGCGATCGCGCGACAGACCAAGTGATTTCGAGAATTGTCAGAAAGCTCATATCAAGGAAGAATCTTGTCAAAGGCGTCGCGACGCTTTCTCCCACTAGCGTACCGTTATCAGGATTTTATCATTCCCCCCCCCCTCCTCCGCCCCACGTACCAAAATAAACATAATCTCCGCTCGCTGTGTACACAAGTGGGCCGGACACGTGGTCAATACGTAACACAGCAAAGACCTAAGGGTTGCTGTAAGGCATAAGGGTCGTTCGGGGATAATCGTTGAATTTATATAAGGGTAGTTTTTTTTTTTTTTTTTATCACGTTACAGAAACGATATTCTCGATTGATGCTAATTTACTTTTTGACAATTCGTACGTTGCCTATATGTCGCGTGGCGCTTATCGACTCAGGGTTCCCAAAGACGATGATAACGATAACTCAAGACGCGTTATCGTCCGCCGGGCGATAACGATCGGCCGTAAAATTTTAAGGTACCCCCGGCTGCGCGGAACGACCGTCACGTATACGTCTGACCATGGTAGGAGTGTCCCTACTGTGTCCCTGAAAAATTTTCATCCCTTAGATCCATCCCTTATATACAGCACCCAACCCCCTTCGGTTTACATGTCCGAATGACGAAGTTAGGCGAAACGGACGTTATCGGACCCGACTGCTAGCCAATCCAGATTCCTGGATGACACTCGAGCATCTTCGAGGGGGCTGGAGGAGTGACAACCCCTACGAGAAACTGGATATCCCACTTCAGCCCCTTTCCAACCCCTTGTGCATTTTTATCCGAGCCACGTAGCGACTACCCTTAATTTTTTTTTTTCATCGGCCAGCCTGTCGCTGGTGTATAGAATAATTTGACGTAGAAAATTGAAATATCGATTTCAACCCCTATTTCGAAATATTAACGTAGACGTTAATGACGCCGGACACCTGTCCACCGGATGTCCCTACCGCGTGCACGCTTCCTGTCCCAGCATCGTTTCCACTGTGTTGGGGGGGCTGAGTTTACGAGCGGCTTTTAATCGCTGGTTATTTCGTACGTTTTGCGTACACCCTGTATATATGTACACGTGATCACTATATACATATATACACTCAGTGATTAAAACCAAGCAGCGTTTTTACGAACGCTCGTATTTTCGTGAGCGCAATGTGACGGAAGGTTCGTAACAACACTAACAAGATACGACTCTGTTTCCGGATGTGGCCTGGGCCTGGAACGGGTGCCCAGTGCTGATTGAGAATGAACGTGAGAATAGGGGATGAAGTGATGAGGGTGTACAAAAAAATTTAAAAATAAATTTTTCAAGCTGATCCATTTTTTTTGGTCACAAATAAAATTTTTTTTACTAATTAAAGTACAAACTGATGACGATTGAGGGTTGAACCAGTTAATCGATGATGGCTACCAATTGGATGCGACACCCCGTAGAGTCGGTACTTGGGTACAGTGAGGGATAGGATTTTGCGGTCTTTTTTTTTTTTTCTCGACCGGGTTAAAACGCGGCAGACTTTTAAGGGTCGTCCCGGGTCTAGCGAAGTGCCTCTTCATAAATTCGGTAAGAGCCGCACGTCTGAGAGAAAGGAAAGTCTGAGGCCCCCTGATAGGTCTTGGAGCGAAGTGGCGGCAGATAGGTGGGGTATATAGGGTGGGTCTTGTATTAGGGGGATGAAGAAGTCGAGAGAGCAAAGGGGTGGGCTCGACGCTATATTTCCTACAAATTGAACAAGGTTGACGATTAAGGCATTTTTCTTGCCGGGTCAGGGTGCGCCTGGGTTGAGGGCAGCCCGGGCACGAAGATAATTTTCCACGATACGACCTCCCCTCCTACCCCCTCCACCACGTGGCGGGGAGGGTGCCAGCCGATGTTGGGGTGTTTTATGCTTTAATTCTCCGAGCCCAAGTAGCGACGCCACCCTTATACCACCATGTTACGCCCTTCGCTCCCTTTTTCCGGGTTTCGTCCATCCACCTCCCCCCCCCCCTCTTGCTCTCGACCTTTGAACTCGGCCCCCCCCCCCCCTCAGGCTCGCTTGCCACCCTTGACTCGCGATAGAACAAGGGTGGAAAAATAGTCAGCACAATAGCTCTCGTCTCTGTTTATATACATATATATATATATATATACACATATAAGATAAGGGAAAAATAGCATGGGGGGTCCTTTCGCGGGAACTTGCCGCATTGACTGAAACCACTGCCCCCCCTCCTCCTCCTCCTCCTCCTCCCCATCCCGAATCCACGGTTTCCCTCTTTACTCGAAAAGCCAAAATTTCATTTATTCTCACTGTGACTGCGATCCGTGACAACCAACCCTCCCCCCCCCCCCCCCCCCCCCCCCACGAGATATTCTCCGTGGATTATTATATCTGAATCCTTTTTTTTTTACCTTTTTTGCCTTTTTTTTTCTTCACGTTTTTCCTGTGTCTCCAGCGAGTTACAGAGCAACCAGCCCGAATCGTGCATAATGAACCAAGTGGGGGGGGCCGAATGGGGTGAAAGGGGGGAGGGGGGGGGACAACATAGACCAAGGACATAATTAATTCTATAGCGTCGGGACGCCGGATTTACAGGCTTGCCGCTTCGACAAATAACTGAGCAGGTGCGGAAATTGATGGGTGCAAGGGGGGGCGGGATGGCAGGGTCGTGAGGGATCGGGGAGGGGGGGATAGGGGTACAGCCAACGGCAGGGGAGTCGCTTTTACGGGCAAAGCTCTAATTCACTATAAATTTTATGAAATTTTAATGAAACATTAATTACTCGTCCGTTACGTATATAAGGGAAATCGGCGAGCTAATATTTTCTCATATTGGCAAACCGATTAAACATCGCTTAATCACGGGACACCCTTGTGTACCCTAAAAGACGGGGACCACACCCCCCCCCCTGATGTCGAACCGCCGTCTCCCTCGGCAGTAACGAGACGCCTTAAGGTTATTACGTAAACGATAATGAAAATTCGTTAAATATTTTTGAGATAATTTAAAAAGATATATATCAAACGGCAAATTCCTCGTCCGATAACGAAATAGTTATTTTTCAACCCCCTCGACCCCTCCTGTAATCTATACACGTCCAATGGGAAATTCCCTATACATTTTACCAAAGCTGATAACACACGCGCACATATATATATATATATATATATATATGCACTGTATTAACGTATCATCCCTTACATACTAGACACGTGCTACAGTCATTCCTAGTTTACTGTCTTTCAGGCAAGGGGTTAAGGGATGTTCCCGGCTAACGACTAGAAGTAGGTATTCCAGTTTAAGGCCAGACGCGAGACAGAGTACAGAGAAGGACAGAGGAGCGGGGAGGGCGGGAAGGGGGTGATACGAGAGACATTAGGGAAATGGTCTAGCGGCAGAAGGAGAGGGGGTAAGAGGAGGGGGCGGGGGGCGGTTTAAGGGTGTGGGAGCAAAATAGTTGCGCGGGAAGGGTAGTAATTATTTAAATATGTCGCGATTGCTATATACATATACATATATGTATATATGTGTATATATATATATATATATATATAGACATTTAACTACAATATTTCAGCAGAAGCATATTACGCCGGTAACTTAGCCGGC
Organism: Calameuta idolon; assembly: GCA_030142285.1. Taxonomy (NCBI): domain Eukaryota; kingdom Metazoa; phylum Arthropoda; class Insecta; order Hymenoptera; family Cephidae; genus Calameuta; species Calameuta idolon. The sequence goes on along the minus strand of JARQSV010000753.1, from coordinate 51,825 downwards.
ACGTTCCAGGCCAGACGTTTCTCGGCGGTCGTGATACCCGAAGAAGCCCGAAGCTGCGGATCGGCTATTCTCGTAGTTCCCGTAGGTCACGGTGGGGGAAAACCGGGACAGGCCTTAACGTTAGGGGGTGGCTGTTGTTCCCAGTATTGATGTCAAGGTCTTCCATCCCGGTCGGTCCCGCGTGGCCGCGTGCGAGATCAATAGGACGAAATCATCGGGAGTAACGTGGATTCCCTATAGCTTACTTATATATATATATGTATATATACTTTTCATAGGGTTGACAAAAAATAAAAAGGGCGTCGTCCGAAAGACCACGAATGTTGAAAATATAGAGTCGTCCGTTTGATCGCGCGACGATCTGGACCGCAGCAGCGTCCCTCGGGATTGAGAACAGGGTCAAGACGTCGCTTATTGATCAATGGGACTGGCGAAGATCGATAGAACGAAATCATTTGTTATACGGCTACCCCGAGTGGGGCATGACCCAGCGTCCGACGCCGAGCGTCGATTACGAACGTTTACCCTACTTCGTCTCTCGTTCCAGCCGCGTCACGTATTTCTACGTCGTCCGTGACACTTCCGCCGTGAGATTAGACCGCGTTCTCGATCACCGTACAAAGAACACGTCATTTTCAGCGAGTCGTACTTTCCCGATGTAAAGGCTCGTACACAACGTCCAGTCTGTGCGACGCATGAAATTCGGTGTGAACGTGCCTTTAGGCCTCGTCTGTCTCGTCAAGGATACTTTAGTCGCTAGCTGTTGCTCTTTCGCGGAACGATCGATCGACTTGGCGATTACGTGTTGTTTCTTTTTTCTTTTTTTTTCGGTCCATGACCTTTGACACGCGAATTTACGTGTTACGTCATTATTGTACCCGTTTTTTTTTTTTCGCGTCATCCTTCCATCCGCCAGTCATCTTCTTGTGTATAATTATTGTAACGGATGCTCATCGGTTATCCCTTGTTTAGACTCGACCCCTGTTATCTATCATCTCGACGACGTCTCGGAGGTCAAGGGTCACGGGCTATATAAATTCCATATCCGTGCAATTCCTAAGGAAGACTTCGTCAGGGAGTTTCGCAACAGGTGCACCGGTGCAAAAGTGTATACATGTATGTATATATATATATATATATACAAGCCATGAACAGTATATATATATATATATATATATATATAGTATCGGATATCCCATGGTGGAATATATGACGCTTAAAGTACAGCGATGCTATCGTAATGGTTAAAGCGGTCGTCGGTTAAATAAACGAGAGGGGGTTGTGGGTACGTAGGGGGGGATGACACGTGCGAGGGGGGGGTGGAAGTTTTTTTTGAAGTACGAAAAAAAAAAAATTTATTCAACATACCCCACTGTGTAAATGGGATAACCTCGTGGTTCGCGAGAGTGAAGTACCCGAGGGAGAAACTCGATCGATGATTTCGTGATCTTGTTTTCTTGTTCGTTTATCGACGCGACAGCGAGCTGACTTTTTAAGGTGGAATCGCACGGGAGCGACAGTCCATAGGAGCTGTCGTTGACGTTCGGCACGCACGGATCGGGGTACGTACGGTGGGCGTAGGACTGTCGAGAAGTGTCGTAACGACCTGAAGGCGGTTTCCATAGTGGGAATTAAATGTAACGGCGACCAAAATAGAAGTTTGATGCGTGTAATTAGCAGGGGCTGAATTGCGGGCTGGGTTGATTGCTCTGGGTCAATTTCAAAATTGAATTCCATTCGCGCGCTGCGTTTTGTCATTAGCCCCCACCCCTTTCCTCCCCCCCCCCCCTCTATTAACGGGTCATTGCCTTTCGAGGTATTAACGCGTACTGTGCGTTTCATGTTTGATTGCCGTGAATTTCATAGACGGCCAACCGAGACCCGTATATGGGTATAACGTGGAGCGATGGTTTACTCGAAATGCAAAAATAATGATATTAACGAAAGGGGGGGTAATTGATGAAAAAAAAAAATTGTCTGTCAAATTGGATAACGTGTTTCTTGTGCAAAAAATTTTTTTCCGCCAATCTCAAACGAAATATAGCAAAATTTGTAGGTAGGGGTTGAATGGGGGTCGGAGGGGGATGAAAATTTTTATACGTGGACGATGGGTACAATGTAAACGTAACCCAATGAAAACGTAACCCAATTAGAGGATCCGATAAAATTGGTGCCGCTGGGTCCAATCAGGGTGGTAGAGATGAAAAAATTTTCAAAATCGTCGCGATCGGTTTAGGGGTAGTTTTGGGCTTTGTCCAAAGACGAAAGTTACTTGCACGAGAAGCTAAATATTTTTACAACGCGAATTTTTCGCTCGCGATCTGCGACAATGGAGAAATGGATGTTGCACCCCTAACGGTATAGGGGATGTTCTTTGAGGCATCGAAGGGTGCGGACAAAGGAGTGGAATTTCTAGAGCTGAGGAGGGGAAATGAGGGGAGAAAAAGATATAGAAAATTTTACAAAACGAAACGCAGTGTCATGGGGTTGGTATTTGGTGGGTGGGTGGGTGGGAGGAAAAAACACTCTTAAAAAATCTCGAGGGTTGGACCAGGCTGGGGGGTGCGTGAAATACGGTAAGTTTCGAGCATTCGCGGTCCTCCGAGTCTTCTTGGGCCCCCTTGGCTGGGGGGGGGGGGGGTATTTCGAGGGGGATGCTGGAGGGACTAACGAGATGAAACTAAGGTACCTGCCAACCTACCCCCTCTCGGTCTTCCCTTTTTCACCCTCCTGCTCAAACTTAGAATTTATTTCCACCCACCCCCCTCGCTTTTCAACCCCCTGAAACTAAAGGCTCTCCTTATAAGGACCCGAGAACCCTGAAAAAAAAATATAGATGGCGACTCCTACCATGTTGGCCATCATCCCCCTCGATTTTTGATTTATTCGAATCATCCCCTTTATAATTTTTTTTTTTCAACTCGACGGCTGCTCTTTAAAATTTCCACGTATTCCCCGCACGCGACTTCCACCCCCCCTCTTCCCGCCCTCCAGTACACCAAGGGTTGACTCTCGGATGGGATTGCGGGGATCCCCCGGGTTATACTAAGGGATGCTACAAACTACCAGAGGGGTTGATACAGCCGCCAACTCTTATTGGATTCTGTTTTCTGCCACCGGATAAATCAGCTCGACGATTTAATCCATGTTTTTCGTATTTTCTCGACCGTCAAGAATGAGGCGTCGATAAGGGTTGCTTTTTAAGGGTTGTAACTGTATAACGTAAGAGGTCGGTATGGCGGTAACGTAACCATCGACGATGGTTTCTGGCTTGCCGGATGCGAGAGAGAAAGGGAGCATGAAGTTTCGTTATCACTTTAATGTCGACGTCTAAATCGTCAAAAATGAAAATGGGCTGGTTTCTATGGCCACCCTTAAAAAATTTCACATATAAAAACTACCAAACGGCCTAGGACGGGTAGCCATTTCTATCGTATCGCCAAGTACGATGCGCGTTCGCGATATTGGATTTTGCGTGTTTTCGCACTGGGTGCTGTCTGGCTGCCTCCGTTACAAGGGTGGCGAGCGGGGGTTGAAAAAGGCGATATGGAAAAATTTAAGGGATGGAGTAAACGTGACGCGGAGTTTGGCAAACCTCCTCGAAATACAATTTTTTTATATACCGAGTGAAAACAAAAATACGAAACAATCGAAAAACCAGAAAACATCAGTGGTCGACATATGCACCCCCTGCCAGAAAGATAGATAGGGGTAAGTCTGGGGGACGGTAAAGGGTTAAACGAAAAATATTTTTTTGAAACAAAAAAAAATTTCTTTCACATTTGACTAGTGTATTTCTTGTATTTCACCACCCCAACCCTTATGTCACTTTGATTCATATGTTGACCCGCACGGGGTTGTTGCGTTACGACTGAGAAATATATATATATATATAAATTACCCCTGTACGGTAATCCGCGAACGTTGCCACGAATTTTTTTTTTACCAATTTAATTCCGGCGCGTCGCTCCGAATTAAATCTTCCCGGTTTTAAAACGAAAGTTTCCCCCTTTCCAGGGATTCCCCGCCGATCGCCTTTCATTTATTCAACGCTTCGTCGTAACCGTTTTTCCGTGTATTTTATCCCGCTAAAAAAAAATTATTATCCCCCTCTGACGCGTCCCAGAAATTATTTACGCGACCACGTGACCCGTCGATGAACGTCAGAAATGACAAGGGGTCAGAGGGGGGGGGGGGGGGGGTTGAAAACTCACGTTCTCATTATAGCCAAAGTTCGTAACTACCACGTCACCCTTCCGGCTGTCGCTAACTGCGAGGGGGGAGGGGGGGGCGGGGTGCATTAATCAACACTTCCGGGGTGCAGACGACGCTGCATACAAATCAGCCCTAAGCCCACGCGAGTACCCATCCTCAGTAGTAAAGGGACCTTAAGCCCAAGACAAACCCAGTCGGCTTCGACTAGTCGCGACTATGCACACAAAAAATGGCATCAAAAATGTAAATCAAACTAAGGGTTGATTTTGGGCAGATTCAATGCTGTTTGTTAAAAAAAAAAAAATGTTGTCCATGCTTTTCGGGCGAAACTTTTTCGGCGAACACGACGCGCTAGGGGAACATTAGAATCCGAATAAAAATTTTTTCACCGACAACGGATTGATTTTCAGGTAAAAGCACAAAAAAATAATTTACGGAACGAAAATGATCCCTTTACCAGGTCCAAAGAGAAAAAAAGTAAATTTCTACTAGTTGAAATTTATCATCCGGATTATTTAAAAGTTTCACGTATCCTGATAGGGTTTTAGCGATAGTTCTGGTCATTTGCCCAAAGAAAAAGGTAATCGAAAAAAAAAGTGCTAACTTTGCCTCCAACACACACACACATATATATATATATATATATATATATATATATATGTATACACGCTCTACATCACGATAAATAAATCTCTCTTCGAAAAAAGGGAAGTTTCACCCTGCTCATGAAGCTTTCATAGTGGGGGGCACTTAACTTCGGCCCTGGACATAAAGGGCTGTACCGACCGAGGCACGGGCCCCGGGGCTTGTTAAGCTTAAGCGTTAACTTAAGCGGCAATATGTGTGTTGCCGTACCTACCCTTAGCCGTTTCACCCTAATAACATTAGATATACGAAGAGCCCGCCACTGCGTCCGTATCCAGTGCGCCAACCCCCCGTTACTACCCTCCGGCCGAACCGGCATGCTTGACTGTTAGGGGTGGTTTGATACCGTTTTCAGTAGGTACTTTTTCGAGGGAGGTGACAGAGGGGTGGATTGGGGATGGCAAAGCGAGAACCACCAATCCTATTTACGCGGAACACGCACTGAATCGACCGAGTTTTATTTATTTTAACTTTTATTTTTTTTACGCACCCACCCCTTTCCAAGGGTTGTTTTTTTTCACACTCGGCACCCGCCTCCCCGCCTCGCCCTCCGATTATTTGTACTTCTCGTTCGGCCCGAAGCGACGGATTGATTTGACGTTCGGGTTCCGTGGGTAACGAGGGTTTAACATTTTTTTAAGGGTTGTTTCTATGCAGTCCCGATGCAAGGGGTAGTTTTTCGCTACCGTGGTCCAGCATAGGAGGGATTCGCACCTGAGAAAATGAAAAGTGGAAACTCCCGTGTCGTAATAGAATTTCGAGTGAAATTGGCTTTCGAAACTTTGCCACAGGTACCGTGGATCCGCCATTACGACGAATCCGAGAGGTCGACCATTTTGTTTTCTCACGATTTTTCGTACTTTCTTTTTTTTTCCTTTTACCACCCCCCCCCCCCGTCCCCCCTCTCCCCTTCCATTTTTCACGACGCTCTCTGGCTCATAGCCAGGATTGCGTGCATCCCTCTATGACTGCACGAATTCCTCACGTATGAATATATCGCATATGCGCCCACATATATATATATATATATATATACATACATACAGAATATAAGCAAGGACAGTTGAAGACACGTAGAAAAGCACCAAAGAAAAATCCTTTACGTTCATACGAAAAAGTACGTACCGACGCTTTGTGATCGCAACATGCGATTGCGCCCTTAAAAGATTCTATGCCTAGGAAGTTCTTAACGACAGGACCGGATAGGGGTAATACGACCTGACTAAAGGAGAATAAATTTGCACACATATTTTTTTTATACCACCAAAAAAAAAAAAAAAAAGAAGAAGGAGACGATTCGACGTTAATTTTATAGAAAATCCCAACCTCAGCCTTCCCCCGCGAGCTGGTAGTAATTAAAAGAATTCTTTATTAAAATACCAGAACGAATTTAAATATTCCAAGTCTGTACACGCGTTATAACCCATAGTCCGTATACCGTACTGCAGTGTCTCCTTGAAACTGTTACCGAACGTAACCTAACCTAACCTAATGTAAAAACGAAGAGCATCGACGATCTTTATATATATATATATGTATATGTATATACAGACATGTATATATATATATATATAGGGGTGGCACACGACTGCCTAACCACACGCCACGTATTTCGTGTACATGCTAAATCGAACGTAAGAGAAGCACATGTGCCATGCATCGCGAGTAGGGGGTGTTTGAAGAGGGGTTGTAGAGGGGGGGTGGGGTGGTTAGCAGTACCCTTTCCATTATACAGACTACCCTTAGATTCTCTCTCTCTCTCTCTCCCGAGCTTCTCCACTAGGTGAAAACTCTCTCTCCACTTCATCCCCTTACCGTATCGACCCCAGTCGATTCGTAACGGCGTCGACGTCTCCTCGGGTACAGAAGACGCCTAACGATCCATTACATTAGCGCCTCGGTTACTTTTATCGAAGCATTCGGTACACGTCGTATCATATGCAAGGACGCCCAGCGTCGTAGCCAATTTGCTTTTTATGGTATCGGCCCGGCAGCTCCCTGACTCCCATATTTAACTGACTTGCGTCTCCAGGTCCCTGTCGCGAGACGGTAATACGTAGTACGGGACGGGAAGGGGCCGACGCTCGGCGTCGAGTACAGTGCGAAGCTTAAATAAGCTCTTGGCCGGGCGAAAGCTGATTTGGGTAGAAAATGCTTGAGTTACGGGAGTGCCCTTTCCATCATTTCGTACGACGCCCGGCGTCTCTGCCCGTCGTACACGTAACCTCTCCTCCGTCGCGACGCCTCGTCTCCCTCGTTTCTCACGGACTTCCAGCGACCACGACTTTCTCCCAGTTCTTTTCTTTTTTTTTTTTTCGTCACCAGCAGTAAATTGCTCCACTTCCGGTTAATCGTGCTCGGTTCGTAGTTGAAAAAAAATTTTTTCTTTTTTTTTATGTCGCATCCACTTTTTTTTTTTCCGAAATCCAATCGCTATTTTACAGGTGACTTTAAGTCGCTCTTACGACTCTTTGTACGCGTACGTAAACTTTGCACTTATCACACTGTATATAGGTATACAATCTTGCAGCATAATATATATATATATATATGCGAAGGACCGTAAAAGATTTTCGCGAAGTGTCCTTCGATACTGATAACCACTCCCCCCACCCCCCATCGCCCCCTCGTCACGTTTCATTCTCGACACTTATTTTCACCCTCTCGTATTTCCCCGTACTCCCCTTAGACCGAAGGCGTCGCGACGCGAGCGCCGAGCCAAGTTTTATAGAAAATTTCTCGGGGGCATCAATGTCGAGCGTAAAGCATAAAATGTGAAATATGACTCGGTTCTCGAGGTGAGGAAACTCACCTCCTAGCCGCGTCCTTACCGATTTCTCTCGGCACCCTAGCCCTGGGTATATATCACCCCCCCCTCCCCTAATTCCGATAAACTACCCCCTGGCGTTTCGAGCGAGAAAGAAAAAGTCGAAGAACGTCATTGGAGGAGAAAATTTTTGAATGAAAAAAAAAAAATTTTTTTGGGCCCTACGTCTTTTTGAGCACGATCCCACGTGGGACTGCTATAACTGTCATTCCATATTTCTATTTTGAATTTGACAATTCACACATATATATATATATATAATAATTGACTTACCTGATAATCCATATAGTTGCCGTATCCCATATGATTACACGTGCAAGCGCAGGCCTGAATGTGCCTCCTCATGTCCAATTCCACCTCCTCCCCGCAGACTCCTCTCGTAGTCGCCATCATGGTGTCCCCCATGCAGTAACCCCCCGTGCAATACATCCGGGGGTCATTCTGATCCAGATAGCCACCGCCACTGTCCTCATAGCCCAGTCTGCTGGGGCATCTTGAATCGGAAGTGTATCCAACGCGAGATTGGGGTCTGTCGTCGTACCCCAGTCTGGATTGGGACCGATGAAAGGCAGGTGGCACTTCCTGTGGGAGGAAGAAAAAAAAAAGGTACAGATTTGAAAAAAAAAATTTTTTTCAGCTTCGATCAACATTCGGACAATAAATTGAGGTTACGTTTCTACGAAATTTCACGAATTCGTGTTACCCTCGTGGGCCGCCATTTTTATTTTTTTTTTATTTTTTTTTCGAAATCCATTTTTTTATCTCGCTACACATCCCTACCCAATTTTCGTATGCGCTTCCGTATCCGGCACGTGGTTCGAATTCCATACCTCGAAAATGTCCCACTGGCTCTGCCTCGTTCTATATCGACCACTTCCGGTTGACCCACATCGCTCAAATTCTAATCGGCTCTCATTCCGGACCGTTGCTCCTTCTCCCCCCCGACGCCCTTCCAGCTCCCCCCCTTTCTGTTTCCAGCGGTATCCCATATCGCGTATCCTAAACCGTCGTCTCGGTTCCGTGCGCCAACTTCGTGCGACTCTTTGACTCCGTCGACCTAGCGCCAACTTCAGGGGACTTCCGGAAGACAAATACGATGACGGTTTATATTGCAATTAAGCACTTTTGTCAGTTTGGTAATCGTATGGTGGCCGCATACTGCGTCAGCGTATGTCAACTCGTCTGAGCCAATCTAACCTAACCTAAGCACTCGAGCTTCGCATAGCTTAACGTTCCGATAGTTTTAACACATGGCGGATCGTTTAGGCGGTATTTCGCGAATGCATAATTCATCGCGTTACCGTTGAAAAGTCACTGTGGATGAGGAAATTTATCACGGTCCGTAACGTTATAACGGGTTGGGTAACACGTTTTGGATATTTTAGGTTATGTTGTAGCACATATAAAAATTTCACTAGATTTACCATATAAAAATTTCACTAGATTTATCATATAAAAATCTCACTGGATTTCCCATATAAAAATTTCACTGGATTTCCCATATAAAAATCTCACTAGATTTCGGCAAGTGTCTTCGAGACGTCTACGGTAAGGACTCGTGTAAAATCTAATCTCCGTATACGGGGACTGACTGGCTGTGGGTCTTTCGGCCTCCCCTTTACGGCCCTTTCGGGGCCTTAAACATTAATCGAAAACTCGGGTAAAACCTGCGGGTGGATCGTAAAGCGTTAGTATCGCGTAAGCCGACCGTTCGCAAGGTATTTCCGGTTCAATAAGAGATGAGCGTTAGGCACTTTCTTGGTTATCTTGGCTACGAGAAGATAACCCGCTGGGATTTCCTGAATTTATCAGGAGCATTACGGGAGGTGGGGGGGAGGGGGGGGAGCTAAGAAAATTTTTTACAAATCACAAGACGCTCGAATCAGAACCTCCTCATTTAGTAAAGAAAAAAAAAATTTTGGAAATTTTCTTTTTTTTTTTTCTTGATTTTACTTAACGTTACGCAGACAGGAAGTGTTTAGTGCTGTCACCTTTCTGGGTATTTAATACGGTGTGCTCTCTGGTACAGTCACTGCTCGCAAGTACACTTGGAACGTTTGAAAAGAGCGCGGCAAAGGAAGCTGGTACCGCATCTCTTTGAAACGCCGAGCACTTCTGTGTGAATGGCTGCCCGCCTTTTCTTTCTTTTTTTTTAATTCCTTTTCTTTATTTTTTTTCTTTTCTCTTTTCCCTTTTCTCTTGGGATTCTAGGTCTCTCTGTTTATTATGTGACGAACTTGCAGCTCTTTGGCTTCCGTCAGTCTCTCTTTTGAGGCCGTTTCTTATCGGGTATCGGTTGGCTGTGTCAGAGAGAATAAGTAGATAGATAAAGATGGGAGAGAAAAAGAGATGAAAAATTCGATCAAATGGAATATGTTAATAAAAATTATATTATGCAATTTTTTTCGACCAGAGGAGGGGGGGGCCCCCCCCATTCTTTTCTTTACTTCAGTGTCCTAGGAGGAGAGGCTCTCTTGGAATATTTCTTTTGTCTTGTTCTTTATTCACGGTTATTCTTTCTCTTAACCACCGGGGGGGTGGGGGAGGGGGGGGTGTCCTTCCCCTCTGTCTCTCCGCGACTCGTTGACCCCCCCCCCCGGCCCCCCTTAAATTTTTCATTAATTTCACAAACTCCCGATGGCTCCAAAAACTTTTTTCAAGTACCCTCCAGACATCAAAGAGAAATAAACAGAATAGAGAGGAGGAGAGAGAGGGAGGGAGGAGTAAAAAAAAATGAACGACCACCACCTAGTGCCATCCTTAACCAGCCCTTATAACAACGATGAAAACACACCCCCGTTTCACCCTCTTCTCAAACTCCCTTGAAACTACCCTCCCACGATTCCTCTTTTTTTTTTCCTTCTCAGCATCCCTCACCTCTGCCACCCTAAGCGGCATACTCTTCCTGTCGGATGCTCCCATTAGCCTGTTGTTATCCCTGTCGCCCGAGGATCCCGTGTCGAATTTGGTCCATTCGCAATAATTTTTTTTTTTTCCCCCCCCCCTCAAAGGAGGGTGGCCAAATATCCATTTTCATTGCCAAAATATCTATATCCTCGAACCCGACCGATAACCAAGATAACCTCGAGCCTCGGATACGTACCTGGTTATAGGAGTCTTCCTGATAAGGAGTCCTGCGATGACACTCCTCGTAGCATCTTCCGTCGTATCCACTCGGTGGACGAGGATAAGGATCCTGCACGGCAGCTGCGGCCGCGCAGCAATCTGGAATCTGCGCCGGGTACGTCTCGTAGGGACACTTGTCGGCAGGTACAGGGGTACGAGGCACCTGGTGCACCCTCTCCTGGGGACCGCTACCGTAACTCGCACTGTGATGCATGACGCTTTGAGATTTATTTTATTTATTTTTTTTATTATTATTTTTTATCTCACAATCACAGTCCCGTCTGGGATACCGAGTGACGCGATTCTCTTGGGAATTTTTTATTTTTTTTTTTTTTACTTCGTTACGACGTCTTATGCTCTGCTTCTACTTGGACGTCGCGCTTCTCCTCGTGAAATCGTCACGGTACGCGACGCCGGGCGTCGCGGTAGACTTTGACGCTGATCTGGGATACTCCAAACGCTTTTTCTTCTTCTCCTGCATCTTTGCTTGGGACTTTTTTTTTTAGGGGTCTTTCTCTTCTGTTTTTATTTTTTTTTTTATACCGATATCCTTCGGTATCGGTATTCTTTGTATTGGTTCGATTTTGAAAAAATTTTTTTGCACTGCACCGCGTTTCAGTCACGCGACCACTTTGATTTTTATTCAGTATTTTAGCTTCGGGGACAACGTTCTCTTTGGCACGCTGAAAGGAAATTTTGAAAAAAAAAAAAATTTTTTTTTAACCGGGTCTTTGGACCCTTTCTCGAAATTTTACAGCATCCTGGATCTTGGGTATCTAATATGTTCGGTAGTACAGATTTCATCCCTTAGCTAACTACCAGATATTATATACTTGCGTGATAACCGATAGCAACCCCCCCCCCCCTCCCCCAATTACCCTCATACGTCCCTAAGAGTCCCTTTTTCTCAATTACCCTTTCACCGATACTTATATCCGGAAATTCCATTGGGGTTTTACAGAATCTCTTCCCTGGTCTCGTCCCCGTGAGAATTCTCTATTCCTATCCAAATAAATCCGCCAACCCGACATACTCGAATTCAATCTCCTCTGTATATAGTCGTAAAAAAAAAAAGAAAAAAAATTTCCATCGTTAATTTTTTTTCTCAAAATATCTTCATAGTTATTAAAAAAAAAAAAAAAACGAATTTTCAATTACCGTCATTCAGTTATACAGAGAATTAATGAATTGCTCCTACGCCTTTGGGAACTCATCGAAAACTTTAATAAACACCAAATACTCGCCCACGCCATTGCATCCAAGCCCTCTATATTTAAATGTCAAATCCGTGCACGCAATTTTCCATGGCAGTGGCGTAGTCGTTCCATCGGCCCCTGCACCAGCCTATTCTCCTACCGCGTCCAGGGCCCCTCTATACCAATGCCTGCTGACTCTATAAAATTGAACCCCAGACCCATCCGTACCTACGCCCCTGGATTTTTCATATTTCTGAAACAAGACTCATCCTCCACTTTCTATTATATCCCTAATAGACGATTTTCCATTTACTCCCCCACAGCTTCCCCACCTCGGTCCAGCGTCCTCAGCCAGGTCTTCGCTCTCGCTATCAAGACACCCCAAGTAACCAACAAGGTATACATATACGTATATCCACTTTCCTACCAGGATTTTCCCAGGACCGCCTTGATTAGCCTCGGGAAGCTTGTTTTCCTTTAATTATCTCAGCTTTCGGAGAATTGTTTTTCTTGATTTTTGGCACCCTCCTACCGTCCTCGGTCTTCGCCATCCGTTGACCCCAGCCACGACCTCCTCCACCCGGTGATATCTCACCGGCACACTTGGAGTGCGAAGCACTCAGCACCATCACCATTGCTTCACTGACACCTTGGCCGCGTCAAAAAAAAAAAAGCACCGACCAAAAAAAGGGGTGGGGGGATGGGGGGCGAGGGGGGGATTTTTTTTTCACTCTCAAACCACCCTCACCGTCATTCCTCTATCTTTATTGTATCACAACCACCGGCTTACGATCTCTTATCTCTCGCTTTCCCGTCCCCCTCCTCCTCCTCCGCCTCCTCCTCCTCTTCTTCCTCCTCTCGACCTCAACCTCACCCGGCAACCCCGACGCCTCTCGAACCCTCTCGAACACCTTCCACTCCTCCTGATCCCAACTACTCTTCTTCGGCTTCCTGGACGATCTGCAGAGCTTCAGCATCCTCCGATCCAAGAGGATCTACCGGGTCGCCACGTCTTGTTCACGCGTGACAGTCTCACCACCGCCCTCATTAATGTTATCTCTTGCGAACGAAAATGGACACTTTGTTTCTTTGTTTTCTTCTTCTATTTATTCGACGGTTCTTTGTTTACGTCATTCTGACAGCTGTCATCGCGGATACGTCAAAGTCCACGTGGCGACGCTTGTCAGTTTTAAAGCCGTAGAGACAAGCTTAAAGACAGTTTACACTGCTCCTCGACCTGTTACATAGAAACCTGCCTATAACATTTTTTTTCACATTTTTCATCCCCCCCCCCCCTCTCTCTCTCACACCAATCTCTTTTCCGTAATGCTGCGTTCACAACGCACGACTGGTACCCCCTAACGACGCTCGGATATTTTGCGACTTGGTCGTGATATCGTCGCGAACTTCAGTCGGATTCTGAAAAAGTCTGCACGCCATTTTCTCACCCTTAAGCTGCGTTCAGAGAGAAAAAAAATCCTCTTTCCACGTTTTCTACCCTCGACCTCTATTTTATCCTATTCCCTCTAATCTATAATATCGTCCCCTTTAACCTCACTCTGATGATCATCCCTGTTATCGAAAACTAGTATTCCTATCACTAGTAGCAGTATGCTATTATCATACTAGTCATACTACTATCAAATTCCCCTGACGATACCCTGTCGCTACTTGAGAACCAGACTGTACCTCGGCAGACACTGTTATCATCGACTCCTTGTTCTTTAGGTCCTAGGTCCCGACGTTCTCTAGTACGACGTATTCAATGATCACTTCAGATACCAGCATCCTCTTCGGGATCCTTATGAACTCTTGAAACCTTACTCGAGCTCGTATACTACCGCACGTATACCAGTTCCCAAGACAGGGTCCAAGTATCTGCTGTTAAAGGATCAAGAGTCAAACATCCCTTAGACATTGTAGGTCGCGATGAAGATTTACAGATAGAAAACGGCGGGGGGGGGGGAGCTTGAATTTTCGATAAGATATTTACTTAAAGGGAAACTTTTATTTAATTGAACGTATTTATTTAGAGGGAAATTTTCGTATTACATTTTTTAGGGGGGGGGGGGGGGGGGGGGGGGGGGGG
>JARQSV010000753.1:0-37717 GCA_030142285.1 Calameuta idolon | reverse complement strand
ATTGTTACACCCCCCCCCCCCCCCCCCCCCCGTATGCTAATTTAACTCTCGTATCTTCCTATACGGACCCATTGGAATATCCATTGAATTTTAGGAATGCTAAACCTTCTGGATTTACTTCATCAATGTACTAGTTAGAGGAGCCACGATCCAATATTCGATGGCTGGTCATGAATCGCTCGCACTACTCTGGGTATACTATCCCCATTCTACCTTCTAGACCCACCACCGCCGACCACGACGTCGACCTCCCACGCGGATCAAACGAGACGGAGTATCTCTGTGTAAATTGATAAAATTCGAAGATACAATTTTTTTCCAAAAAAAATCTTACGGTCGTATTAACAAAAAAAAAAAATTTTTGCACTATCTTCGATCAGCCCGTGAGAAAATAATATTATCTGGAAACACTTGGCACGTTTCCCCGTGCGTTCTTGAACGAACTTTTATCAAACGTCTAGCCCGATTACGTAATTCATGCCGAAAAAGCTAACAATACTCTGAGCGTAAAAAAAATATATTAAAAAATTTTCCATCCGACGATAAAAAATATCAAAATTCAGTGTAGAAAAAAAATGCAAAAATAATTTCAAAAACCAATCGACCGATTGATAAGAATTGATAACTTTGAAAAAAGAAAATCACACGCGAAACGTGCAAATATTTTTCACGCTGTCTCTGGTCCTTGCGATATCCGATAACTCTCTCCCTCTCTCTCTCTCTCTCTCTCTCTCTGTCGCGTGTCCACTTAACGACGCACCCCCAACCCCTAAATTTTACATATCTCTTAATAACAATGATAATACAGTTTAAAAAAAAATCGTGATAACGTCGTTACAATAAAATAGCGTGAAAATGAGTTATCACGTCGCGTGCACGAAAGCCAAGGTCGACAGAGTTCACGGAACTGCAGCCTTTTACTAAGAGGGTGCCAAAAGATAGGATGTTATCACAGTTGAAAGCGACTGGTGCGCTTCAGGCGACCGCCGCGGCAAGACTGAGGTCTGCTGCCCGGCCGGGTAGCTGCCATGGCAACCCGACCCCCCTCCCCAAGTTTCACCCCCACCACAAAAGCTCGTCCACCTTCCCCCTCCCACTTCCAGGCAGCCCCTATTCTCCGTTTCCCCTGAATTGCGACCACTGGTGTTCCCCTACTCACCCCCCCACCCCCCACCCCCTCACAAACTACCCCCACTCTTTACTTTTCTCTCCATTTCCCATCCTCCCACCCCCCTCTCTCTCTTCCTACTCCTAGAGGAACGATCCTCGCGACTCCACCAGGGAAAACTGGGCGCCCGAAGGAACCTTGCGGACGCGTTCTTCTTCTCCCCAGTAAGAATAAAGGGCAGCAATCCGACGCCCACGAGACGCTACTTATATATACAAGCTCCTAGTCCCAATAAATAGGGACCCTCAAACCCACGTCGTTTGCATCCTGAACCGAATCCTCTGGGTCTGATGTTTCTGGACCCAGATCTTTTTCAGGTATTAATTCGCCCCCCCCCCACCCCCCTATAAAAATTTAATAATTTTGATAAAAAATAAAAAAAAATTATTCACACACAACAACACGCTTTTTAATATAAATCTTCGTCGTACCTCCAGTTACGCGATAACAATAAGGCTTATAAGAAACATAAAAAAAAAAAATTTTTTTTTTTCAACAAATCCAAAAATTTCTACAATCAGGATTGATTTACAAATTTCGTACAAGGATCGTGAGCTTACCTGACGTCGATCGTAACGAATAAAATTTGATACGCTGGTATCGATAATTAATAAAAAAAAATTGTTTTCTAGGAAATTATTCCTGAATACACTTAACACGCTCTATATTGGTACCCCTGACGTCTAACCGTACTCTCTCGATGGCATCAAGGTAAAAGGGCTCGGCTGGCCGCTGTATACCCTGGAACATATGTAGCCCCAATCCTCCCAAGGATCCAGAGTGGATCCGGAGTGGTTTTGCGAGGGTGAACCGCGTAGGCGAGAATACGGAGATAGCCGAGCGTAACCGAAGACGCACGAGACGTCCCGGGCACAGGCGGAGTGCACCAGAAATATTGTATAGGGTCGTAGCCCGGCCGAGTCAAAGCCTTGATTCAGAAGCGCGCGAGAAGCATAACAAAAAGGGAATATTCTAACACCCTGCGAGGCGACCCCGTTGCGCGATACAGAAGCAAAGAAATACTCGGGTATTGGGCACAGTCGAAATTCAACCCCTCCGTAGGAATGAATGGGTGGCGAGAAGGGGGTAGGGGTCAGAGGAGAGGTTGGTTACACTGTAACACTCCACACCTCTCCTGTCCTTCGCTTTTACTAAAAAGTCCCTAGGATCTCTCTGTCTCTCCGTTAAGGTCTCTTCGTTCGCTCGCTGCCTACCCATGACCTCCCCGCCAACCCCCCCTCCTCTCACCCGCCTATTTCTCTTTGTCAGTTTAACCAGTTTCCTCTTTACTACCAACCTAACCAATCTGACTTATTCAGGGTGTTTCGTGCACTCCTACCCTGTACCACCCATGTCAGAATTAATCGCCCCAAGTGCTACGCGATATACACCAAACGCAAACCGCATTGCCACACGGTCCAGATAATTCCCTAGGAAAGGAATGTCACCGACAGTATAACGTGCAGGATAGCCATTGTGAAAAAAAAAAAAATTTTTTTTAACCTAGACAAGATATCCGTTTGACGTAATAAGCAGGGAGAGTAATTTTTTTTTTTTAATTCAAAAAATTTACCGCCCTTTTGTTACGGTCTCGCCGAACCGTTAATACGTACGCTAAACCACCGACGATTCACTGTCACCGTGTACCTTGCTAGTGACTTTTTTTCTCTCTCTTATCATAAAGCAACCCAGTTTTACCTAGTAACTTTTTCACCTATTTCTGTCCCTCGACTCCAAGCCCCCCCCTCCCCCCCTCCCCCCTCCATAGATCGTCCCACAGTCTTCGGCAAAAACCGCCCACGTTGTCGCGACCTTATCAACCCCCGCGCAAACCCACGCGAATAAGATTCATGACTGATGAACGCAGCTCGCCCACCAATGGATTATAATATCATTAAATCCTGATACACCGTGACTTTAGCCGACCCGTCTACAGTCACGTCCATGCCGTCTCGAGACCCATAAACACCGCGCGAACGATTTAGCCCGCGAAGTCCACCTCCGTGGTTTTAACCGTCTCTCCGTTAACCGTCTAAAATCACGTCCCTCGCCTACCCGGCGTGCACTCGCGAACGAACCTTGAAGCCTGTCACGTGACACGTGTACTGGCCCATATATACGTATACACACACACGTGCATGTATACGTATAACAATATACTCGAACCGCAGTCTCTTCTCGTACTCCATTTATTTTTGACTTACCCTCGTCTGCTCTCTCTTCCGTGGACGATGACGTCAGCCTGAAAACTCTAAGGGTAACGCGCGAGAGGTTAACTCGAGTAACCTTATAAACCTTACCGTATAACCGAACTCTAC
Organism: Calameuta idolon; assembly: GCA_030142285.1. Taxonomy (NCBI): domain Eukaryota; kingdom Metazoa; phylum Arthropoda; class Insecta; order Hymenoptera; family Cephidae; genus Calameuta; species Calameuta idolon. The sequence continues at coordinate 34,231 of JARQSV010000753.1, read as the reverse complement.
GTAACAGATAGGCTGGATATGGAGGTCGCGACCTCCTCGATTCAGCCGGGCGTTAGTTAGCAGGGAAACTCGAAGCGAGTGCACGTGTGGTAATTAATGCAGCTGCAGTGCCCGCAGGCCATGAAGTTCGAGGAGGCTCGCAGGAGTCCAGAGCCAAAGCCAAACATTCCTGGGGACCGTAACGGCATATTGGTTCGGCACGTACGTATTATACCGGGTGTTGCGCCCGTTCGTCTCTCGGGCGACACAGTCGCGGAGTCCTGCAAGATTAAAATAGGGGTTGTTTGACCTCACCTCCCCTTGGCCAGGTATAAGCTGCACTTACCCATGCACGTTATTTTTTATCCCTCCCATAAAGAGCCAACCCTCGTTATCGAAGCCATAACTGAATTCGCAATGAGACTACTACCCCCCCCCACCGGTTTTTTAATAAATAAAAGGAGGGGGGAAGGATGAAATTTTTAACATTGAAAATCCTACCCTCTACGACAGTCCTCGCGTAAGGGATGAAAATTGCTATCATGCCAGTCGATGATCTTGTGTAACGACAGGGACTTTTCAACCCCTATTTAATGCATTAAATTGGGGGTGGGGGGGGGGGTCATGAATAATTTGAGACACCCTGTGTGTATGTATGTATATGTATGATAAATAATATTAACAAAGTCACTGAATGAGATCTTGCCGGCGGGTAATGACGTCGGGTTATTACCTGACCGCCGCCTGTCGGATTCGCGGCGAAGTGAAAAAAAAAAAAAAGAGAGAGAGAGGAGGAAGAAAAAAAAAAGTGAAATCGTTTAAATCCTGGAAAAGTTAAAAGTCCGCCATGGCGAGAGTGAAGCTTCCCGAGGTTCAAGGTACTCGGCGTGGGGACGTAGGAACAAGTGGGGGTGGGATTTTCTGTAAGGGTAGTAAGCAGCTAGCGGAGAAGTTCCGGACGGGTAAGGGAAGGTTAAACATAAATAAGAGGAATAATAACTGCAGCGGCAGATGGAGTATCTTAGCACAGTCAAGATATGTATATATATATATGTGTGTGTGTGTGTGTGTGTGTGTATAAAGGGCGGATAAGAAGGGGATGAAAGGGAACGAAACTGCCGGTATGGATATAGAACGTCGGGATGGGGTAGAAAGATGTAAAAAGAAAGTTTCCACTTTTCTCTCTTTGTACATATTAAAATCCGACTTTAAAATCGGCCGCTAATGGAGTCAAGATGCGCCTTACTTCACGGCTTTGCGCTTCTGACATTTTTCATTTTTAATTTCACCCCTTTCATCTATCCGCGACGACCCCCGCTACTCTTATGACGGCAGACGGATATCTCCTAGGGTTTTTTTTTTCTTATATACCGTGTGTCCTGTATCAAATGGGACGCTTGAAAATTTCCCAAAAAATACGTAAGAGTGAAAGTGGCCTAAGAAATAATAGTTTTTTTTTTTTTTTTTTTATAAAATTTTGACCCGGTTCGATGGTTCTAACGATATCGCTGGTTGAACGGTTGGATATACATATGACTTAGTTGGCTGAGCCTCGTCACGTTTTATGCTTCGTTAATTAAGGGGATGAAATTATTAGGGGTTAATGTGCCGAGCCAATCATTTTTTAACACCCTTGTGGGTCGGTTGTGATTATTGTTCGAGATATGGGGAGGGTGGGGGGGATGGCTCTGGAGTTATGTAATTGAAGATCATCGTAGACTATGGTCAATTTCCGGGTGGACCAGGACAGGGTCCAATCGAAAAAAATATATATATATATATATGTAATCCGATGATCGTGAAGTTGGCTTCTGATGCGGTGGTATCACAAGTTAACACTGCAGTTCACTTTGCATCCAGCAGCGATTTCCATAGTTTTTTTATGGTTTTTTTTTATTAGGTAAAAAAATGAAATTTATAAAAATACCATACAAACTTCCCCAAATTCGATAATTTTTTTTTTTTGCTATTACGTCTTTTGAAACGCGGAATTCTTCAATTTGATTTTTCGACTTTCTCACCTTCGTAGCTCAGAATCCTCGTGAGGTCTTCGCAAGATGAAGAGTCTGGGTACTCGAGTCAGTTATCTACTGATAGATTCCATTCTTTAGGCTTCTTTGCATGGACACTTGGCAAAGCCATTGGAACATAAAAATAATGGTGGGAAAGTCTTGGAGGTTCGTTAAGATAAATCTATGGCGATGCTCCACGTGAAAACTCGGCTTAATGCGTTAATTCAACAGGAGCGACATTCGAGGGATAAAATTTTATAAACGTTAACGAAAGTGGAACTGACGCAGGGAGTTGCGTTTGTGTCCTTTCGGGTGTTTTTTTTTTATTTTTGTAATTTTCCTCCTTTTTTTTTTTTATTCGCGACTAACGCGTTAAATTGCCTATGCAATTACCCCGGGTCTGTGGGGACGCGAATTTGATCAAAGGGGTTGGTTGTTTTTTTTTTCTTTTTTTAATCGTGCTTATCCTGACTTACGTATTCCGTTCAGCCCAAGGTAGTTGGTCGGATATTTTGTGCTTGACGTAATGCTTGTATCTTTTATTTTATTTTTTATCCTGGCTTCTTTCGGTGCATCCATCCTGCCCGCGCGAAACGCTGAATCAGGCCGCTCAATAAAATTCCTCGGTAACCATGAGAAGCGCTCGGACTTCCGGCGATTTTCAGCCTCAACCGGAAGGGACCGCCTAATTGCGTTTTGCGGATTCGCGGCAGAGGTAGACATACCGCTGGAATACATATATATATATATATACAACGTATACATACAAACAGTCCCATAACGTTAATAACGATGACGAAAATAATAGTTGGGAAAGATTTTGAGAAAAAAAAAAAACGATTGAAAAAGTCTACAATGGGTACATAAAATTTGTATAGGAAAAAAAAAAGGGGGAAAACAAAGAACAAGAGACAATGCATTGAAGAAACGTAGAAAGAGGTTACCAAGAGTGGTACTGGAACGAGGTCCAACCTCAAGGGTCGTAATTCACTTTTATTATTTTTTTGGTGTGGCAGTCGTTAGAAAAAAAAAAAGAAAAAAAAACCTGAAAAAAAATTGCACTCACTTGAAATCTCGCAGTTAATTTAACGGTGATTTTTGAATTTTTAAAAAATTCCAACCTTTCCGACGACGTCGCGACGCCGCGAGCAGTCGGGCGCGCGTTATTGTCGTCGGGCCGAATTGAAAGGCGTATTCAGACGGCATCAGGGCGCAAGGCTGACTTCCATGCCATTACTCGCTCTCTTAAATTCATTTGTGCCGGGACTTGCTGCTTCGCCCGCAAAAGCTCACCGACAATCCGTACCGGGGCTCCATTTTCTCTTTTGCTTCTTGCTCTTTCTCCTCTCTTTTACTTTTTCTTTCTGCCTGCCACGAATCCCGCTTCTTATTCGTTCTTTGTTTTTACCTCTTTCATCGTTATCACTATTTGCCCACGTATGCATTTTCGCGTTTCGCGTGTCAAACCTGTCTTTAGTTTCTCACTTACTCCCGCCAGAGGCAGCACGGTCGACGTCATTCGCGGTAAGCTCGTCATTTTTGTCCGTTAACTTCTTTTTTTTCTCTTATTTTTCTAAATGCGCAATATTTTTTAAGCTCTGCCATTCATCCGACGATGTACCCGGTACCTTTTACTCTGTTTCTCTTACACGTGCTTTTCTTTGACGCGCGAATGCATACACAAATATTCGCGACGGTTAGATGTATGACGTACGGCGTGAGATATATTTTTCTCTCGTTTCGAATTATTCTCTTTATATAAAAACTTGTAATTACCTTCGTCTACCAGTCGACCGATTGTCCTCGAGCATGCCAATCCTCCCGTGACGAAGCTGCATCGAAACATTCCTGAAATCCTCGAAAGTTTCGTACTTCCCTATACCCGGTGCGAGTGCGAGAGAGAGGGTCTTATGCGTATTAACCCGCGTAAGACAAGGACAGACACAGAGATAACTCAAATCCCGATTAGGGCCCCCACCACTCGTGATCCGACTGCAGTGAACAAATTTTCAAAAAACTCCATAAAGATAATGAATTTGATAAATTTTGTAATCAAGGTCACCGTCCAGACCTGGTGTCACTTTTTGACTAGAATCAGCTGCGCGACAACCCCCTCTCGACTTCGCAGCTAAAAAAATACGAATTTTCAGCTAGATCGAACCCACCTCGGGGTTTCTCTTTGAAGACGGTTAGGGTCCTCGTATCGAAGGGTAGTTCGTCGCCGGCAGGGGGGTGCTTTTTCGGGGTGTTGCGCAGGGCACCCTATATCATTAGAGGGGTTGATACGGGGGTGGCCTGTACGAACCCAAGTAGTCCCTCCGCTGGGTATTACATATGTACATATGTATACCATACATACGACCAACCCCGTGTACGTCGAGGGTGCGCGTACGGGGCTTTACTTGTTATTTTCCGGGCGCGCAGCGAATCCCCGCATTGCCCGTAGCTTCATTAAAGCCCACTCGACCGCAAGGGAGGCTGACGCCGGCGAAAGTAAGCCCGGGACCTCGACCGAGGGTTAAAGGACTGCCAGGGGGGTGAGAGAGACGCCAGGCGTCGAATGAGACCTAGAGGCACTGGGATGGACGCAGTATAGGCAGTCGACGAAGAGCACCGCCACCGGTGGGCATCGTTGAAGCCACTCTGGATGCTCGCGACGGTGGTGGACCAGGGGATGGAAGAGGGTTCAAGCGACGCCGACGCCAACGACTAGCCAGCCGTCGCCGACGCCGGCGTCCCGTTTGATAGTAAGTGGGGTGGGAGGGGAGCGGGGGAAGAAATTCGCTGGACTGCATATTTAGTGAGCAGGACTGATGGTAACAAGGTAGAGAGCGTGCCAGTTGCTTGCTAACTCTGTACTTGGAGTTCGGGTCAAGGGTCACTTTGGAGTCTGGACTGAATTCAATCACCTTCGCTGCAGCCCACCCGCCCCCTCACGCAATTCACTTCCTCGGATACGGACTTTGTGTGTAACATCCTCATCTGTGGTATTATGCGTACGGTCTGTGACTATGTTGGGGGGGGGTTCAAAGGTCACAGCCACATGTCACGATGTCAACGCATGAATACTGAAGACCGTTGTTACGTAGGTCTACATACTTTATGTCGTGCGGACGCACCCGAATAATTTGGATGATTATTAATTAACTAGGGATGCTGCAGGGGTGCGGGGGGTGGTTTTCATTGCGGAGGATCGAATGGATTTTTGGAGGATTATCATTGCCAGGTTATGTTGACGTTTATTTGTATTCTTCTTTCTTCTTTTCTATCTTCCTTTCCCTCGTTATTATCGTTTGTTCCTTTTCTCTTGAATCTTCCTGCTGGATACCAAAAAGGTATTCGGTCGTCTTGCGAAATAGATGCGGTTAATTGGTCCGGGTGTTCTTGCAATTCTTCTTCCCATTCTACCCGACCTGCCTACGGCTCCACCTCCTGCTATTAGAATCGCGCCGAGGAATCTTCCTCTCGGTTAATTTGGTTTTCTTATTTAATTTTCCAGCTGCGAAGCTACTAGGTGGCCCGACTAGGGTCGAGGGGGATGCTGGGCCTGTCCTTTTCTGCGACGAGAGAGAGAAAGGCGCGAACCAGTGCCGTTAATGTTTCGCCATTCTTTCTCCGCTCCTTGGCTCTTCTGTAAGAGACCATCCTTGAGAATGCGATATTAATTATCAGAGTACAGTTAAGTTACTGGTAGGCACCAGAGCAAGGTTTAGTTAAGTGGATACAGGTGATGGAAAATTATAAGAGTAGATTAGCAGGTGAAGGATGCAGAGAAGAAAAGATTCATGGAATCATGGATGATGTTGGAAGAAGGACCAGGGTTTGCAGGAGGCAAAGAAGAGACTCGTATAAGTCCAAACTAAGAAATGTGCCCGAGTATTAAAGGAGAAAAAAAAGGAAGGTAAAGTCAAAAAATTTCCTTTTTTTTATCTCAGACGTTCCTTAATAAGGATTCTCTATGGAGTCAAGCCAGTCAGTGTCCCTTTTCTTGGTCGACTGTTATTTTTTGTCATTTCTTCTTTACATCAGGAGACTCGCGGTTAGTTCCACATTCCCAGCCTTTCCAACCGTCTCAACCCACTTCAGCAGACCTCCAAAGGTCTCTTCATTCGTTCTAGTGTTTGCTCAGTATTCACTTAGAACTCTCATGACTCACCCTTCTCCTTCAGTTTCAGGGTGTCTCAACCGACCTCATCTCTTGACGGGATCCCCTCAGCTTTCTTCCTCTCATGTTCCCAGAGCCAGCCTTCAGGACCCGCAGCATCCCACCGGGCTGTGTACCATGGTGAACTAGCAAGACCTCCTTTTTCTACCTCATATTCACCATCCTGGTTCCCCGGGACGACCTCGGTTTCCCTCATTATAAAGCTGACAGAATATGCACTGCTGATGGCTGACACGGGCGCAACTTCTTAGTTAGAGACGTCAGAGCGAATATGCCTGAAAAAAAAGATGAAGATGAGCATTTCGTGGTAGGAGAGAAGTCGAAGAGACACAGGACGTACCAAGATAAGGAAAAGAATAGAATAGTCAGTACAGGAAGAAACGTAGAGACGATGCTGGAGGCAAAGATGGCTGCTTTTGTTGCGGTTTGAAATATCCAAACGAGATGCATCTTCCGTATCTTCGTCTAACTCGGAGGAAGATGCTGTGACGACCTGCCGTCGTTTCGACGGGTCGTCGGTTCCTCGACGGCAGAAAGCAATATCTTAAAACATGACGACTGGCCCATGTCCAAAGACTTTCCATTCGCCTCTGGCTGTTTCTATTGCTGTTTTTTTTTTTTCTTATATATCTCTAGTCTCTTCTCCCTTATCTCTCTTTCTCTCCTTATCATCTTCTTTCAATTCCCGTACAGCCCATTTCGATTATTCTTTTTATCTCGTTCTACTTATTTCTCAGTACTTGGGGACTGTTTGCAATCTTATTTGTTTTTTCTGGCCTTAGCCAGGCATTCCAGACACTTCCTAGAAACGGATAAAGATTTAAAAGTAAGGTCAAAGGTCAGTTCTGTATCCAAGACACAATACCTATAGGGACCACTGATATTACGTATACGTGAATACTAAGATAAAAATAAAAGACCAAATTCCGTATGAAATTTACAAGGAGAAAAAAAAAAGCAAAGCACTCATTGTACAGTGCTTTAGAAAAATTCCACAGGATCTTCGTATTACCAGCCCCATAAAGTACAGCTGTATAAAAATTTCTCTACCGTACAAATTGTATAAGTGAAAACTCACGTACATAAAAATTCACGCCAGAACCTTGGATCCCAGAGTTATTTAATTAAATATAATATTTTCATCCCAAAGAAATATATTTCTGAGATGCACCGTAGCAAATAGCATCGAGTTGGACGTTTCCACATTCTCAGCAGACGCCAGCACTCCGCCTCCCAGTGATCAGTAATTTGCAAGAAACTAGTTTAAAAAAAAAATAAATAAATAAATAAATCTCGAAGACAAGTAACTCCTGTAGAATTAAACGCAGTACTCGATAATGAAATACAACGTGTAAGAGCAGAGCTCCACAGCCAGCGATACAATAGCAGAATCGGTTTAATTGCCATCGAGTTCTGAAACGAAGAGAATTGGTGAGGTAACAGGGGTAGGGGGGGGGGTGGCGAGGGGGGGAGGAAAAGGCGAGAGGCTGGAAGGCAGCGGCTACGAGAGACGATAAAAACTTAATTGGTCGTAATAAAGTTCAAAGATAAGGATCCGTCCATGAAACAGCGATCAGGAGCTCCCGAGAAAGCTGCATTTAATGAGCTTTTATTCATCGCTTTACGGCCGTTGCCTTCCTTTCCTATTTCTCTCTGAATTTTCGCTCTCCGCTACCGCCGCTGCTCTTTCTCCTTTCAATCTATTACCAGCTACGACCTTCTCATAGGAGTTATGGCTTCTCTTTTTTTTTTTTTCGTCCCATCGTGCACTGCACTTTTCCCGACTAGCGATCGCCTGTCGCTCTTGCCTGCAAGTAGTTATTGGATATAATTTTTTTAGTTTCCTTATTTCGTAGAAAAAGAAAAAAAAAAAGGAAAGTGGCAACTAACCTTAAAAAAGTTGCATCGAGAAACGGTATAAGAAGTCTGACGGAACGCATCGAGTTTTTTTTTTTTTTAATATTTTCTTTAATACGAGCATCGGTACCGGGAACTCCTATTCCATTTACTCTAAGAACACGACACCCTGGAGAAAATCCGGAAAGCAGCGTTACCGGTTTACTCATTTTTTTTATTTTTTTTTTTTCAAGTTTCCCACCGTGCACGTCCCCGTCCGCGAGTTTCGCGAGAAAATTTTCTTCCGACAGAATCCTTGAGTGCAATTCGAATAGCGCGCCGCCTCGGGCCCAACCCTGGAATATATTTCAATCCGTTCCCTCCTCGTGGACCAGCCCTACATCCGCTGCTCACTTACTCCATACCCCCCTTACACCGCCACCCTTATACACAGATATACACCAAAAAGATCTAACCATCTCTCGAAACCTCGCCCAATTCCGTCAGACTTCTTTTTGCTGGCTGTTAGATTGTCCTGGTTTGCTAGGAGTTTTTCTTGATTGGATTTTCATCGCGACTGCCTGCATAAAACATCCACCCCTCTCGCACCACCAGCCCCTGTTCTCCTTCGATGGCTGCAAATCTCCTATTGTGCTAGTATATATATATACCGTACTGCAAGATACATTTTAGAACACTGTACCTTATTGTGGTCTGGAAACAAACGATTTTACCTGAAACGTATGTTTTTAGTGGGCATACTGTCCCTCGTGCGATTCTATGGATACCAGAGCCAGGAGCGAAGGAGGGACGTCATTTGATTTTTTCTAACAATGGTGCTAAAGTGCAGAAACAATTGAATTCTCGTGTAAATTTAAATTCAAACTTAAAGTAGGTATTTCCATTCTTAGTCAGACTTGATAATGTACTGGATAGAAAATCAATGCTGATTAATTTCATCGATTCGCCATTGCGACTGTGCAGTCTCTATTTTAACCATTAATTCTTCAGTCTCTTACCCACCTCGGCTAGTAGGGATGGTACCGACACAGATCAGACCATCCGGAAGGCATTACTGGCTCGGCCGAGTAACCGAGCGGCTCGTATGTTGAAATATAACCTCGTAGAAGGGTTTTACAAGAGAAACACATGTGTGTGCTCTTGACGATATTGTATAGCCGCGACATAAAAGCCTACGGTGCCGTGTATAACGTCGGGATCTTCTTTGCGGTGAAAAACAGGACAACGTCTGGAGGATATTGGCAGGGATCCTCGTGCACATAAATATAAAATATTCCTACGAGTAGAGTGGGTATTATAATCAGGAAATATTTTGGAAAAAAAAAAAACAATATTTTTTTCAGATTTACATTTTTCATGATCCTCAGGATGTGCCTGACCACGTGTCCCCTTCTGCTTGCTTAATTTAAATTACTCCCATGTTCTCATTATTATCCTGAATTGTCACAACCGACAATTGACAGTGTTCACGGCAAAGAAAAAGGTCCTCGGATCCTTTCCTCGAGTACCGGTGTTAGCCATCCTAGTCATCCTGGCAGCCATCAGGGTAGCCAACATAATGTCAAGTACTGTATAAAGTTCCAAGAGAGTGGAGTATACAAGCCGTAAGTGGTGTTTACCGTGACGAGTAGTAGCAGCGTCAGGTAATACTCGACAGACACTGTCAGAAGAAAATTCAGCCGCCGCAACGCCATTGTGTTCTTAATATACAAGGGAATGTGCCGCTCTTGCTTTGAAGAAAAGGAAAGGAAAATATTATATAAAAAAGAAAGAAAGACAAATATTCTTTGAAAAGGCAAACTACAATTTTCAAGTATAATACCATGAGTCTTCCTGTGCTGTGTACATGGTGTCATGCGTGTGTATAGTATGGGCGTGATACGCATGACTGGATAAACACCTGATCGTGATAATAATCGGTATCAATATGGCGGACTTTCTCATTCGCATCGTGGACAGCTTTCAGGATTTTTTTCTCTCTTGACAGGCACCTGCCAATAACCGACTATCAAGCAGCTCTCGCTGTCAACGAACCAGGATCGTATGTAGGACGTGCTGATGTCGCCGACAGGATATCCCCAGCCGGGATGCTGTTGGAAAGAAAAAAAATATATATATATAATAACAATGAAAAGAAACTGAGGACGTCATACTGAACCAATGTAGAACGGATGAAGCTTAATAATTCTCTTTTTTTTTTGAGTATTTTTGATATTCATATGAATTTCAAAAAGTCGACAAGCAATCGACACTTTTGACAGGTTATTTAAAAAAAAAAAAAAACTTTTTCGAAACTTCTCCATATCTTCTGTATATATCATCGACTCACTGTCATTCAGTTTCTCAATGGCGACTATCTACCTTCTGATCGACGTAGCTTATCAGCCATTCCGCTTTGTGGCACGAAAACTTTTCCGGGTTTTTTCGTTGAGACCAGCCCTTTTTTTTCTTTCTTTCTTTTCCATCCCCATAGTATTTTCTAGTTTTCATAAATCGTGAATCCCTCGCTCTCCGCTTCTCATTCGCCATGAACGACGTCACGTGGTGACGCCATAGAAAATCTTCCGCCTCCTTGCAGAACGAACGGACAGTATATAGATATATATACGAACAGATGTCACGCAGGAAGATTGTATTTGAACGTACCTGTATCAGATTACACTTAATCGTTAAATTAACGAAATCCAAAAGCCTCCTTTGACAACAGTACATCCGGGCTGTTTAATAATCGTCTAATATTAATTAGCAGCCGAATAATATTGTACCCGAGCGAATATACCTGTTAACAAAGGGAAAATATTTAATTACCGATTATCGGAGGACCGATAATACCACAAACGTACGGAGACTGTAGTTGACCGCGCTTAACGTCGATTAATTATAGGCAGACGGAAATAATAATAATGGTTTACCCGCGAATTAACAGAGAACGCGGTGCAAAGTAAAGCATCCGTGGTTAAAGACAAAATTAAAAGACGCCCGTAACAATGATTGTCTTAGAAGACAAAAAGTCCATAACGGAATCTCAAACGATAACAGCTTTTTCATACGTCGAACGTGACTCGCGTAAAGGCCACAAGAGTTTTATCCCGGAAGCTTGAAAAATCAAATTAAACGACAGTTTAATCTCGGACGTTAAATTATAGATAGACGCGACTAACGGCTGCATAAAAATCTTTGATAAATATTATGAAATATCACGAACACAAAGGAACGTATCAACCATAAGGCACTTGACGCGCAGATAGTATACATATACGTACGTGTAAGCTGTCTCCGTCGATAGTGTCTTTATACTTCAGCTATATAAAGTACATGCGATCACTGTAGCGTCGGGACGCTTACGCGAAACGAACCTACCGTAGAGGCAGAAGCTCGACGTCGTTTCCCCGTGTGGAAATCTCGTTTGCTACGTGGGGCTTTGAAGGTTCACCGGAGTTTCCTCGATGGACGTTGTAGCAGACTAAGTAGATTTAGTTGCTTTATTTAGCTTGTCGCTCCCTGTCATATTGATCCTAGCTAATATCGAGTCTTGCTCCTGTTAGTGTCTCGTTGTCAATTCCACGATATCCTGTCGATACGTTTAATAACCGATAAAGTGAATTTTAACCTCAAAATTAATCCGTACACTGCGCGTGCACGGCCGTGATGCTCCTGCTCGCTTGACTAGAGTAGCCCGACGCTGATTGGCTGTTTGTAAATAGTCAAGCGCGTGACTTAAGCCTGGTTCATATTTGTTTAAATACAGTTTCTAGACAATCAAAGTTTAAACGTCGACTCGCGTACGGATCTTTCTGGAATTATTAACATCAAACGTACCATCGACCGGTAATTTGAACGTTTCAGAGCGAAAAATACGTTTATAAATAATTGTCGGTTTGTTTAGCGTTAACTCCCCGTAGAGAAGTTTCCGGCTCTGTCATTGGCTGGAACGTAGAAACGTTGTACGTACGTACGTGTCACGTGGTGTTCTCTGAAAATGTAGATCGAGTGCGAAGACCAGTGTCTGCATTTCAATGGCGTACGAAAGTGGACGTGAACGCGCGTGTGAGTTTGTGTAATGTCAGTGTACATACAGAGAGAGTAGGAAGATGCTGGAAAGTGGAATATATCAAAGTGAATAAGGAGAAATAGAGATAAGGAGAACGGACTAGGTTATAGGCGGGAGAAAATGTACCTGAAGGAATCGAATGGGACGGACGACGTTACTGCTGGGTTTCCTTTACTGCTCGAGTCATACCGTATGTATATTGTAGTAGTTTTCATACGAGCCGCCTCTCACTTTATGCATAGATACGTATAAGCTCGCGACGAACGTATAAAGTTAGCCAACACGACTTAAGAACCCGTAAACAGCATATTTTCTGACCCACTAGTGCAAACGTAACGCGATGCGCATATTTGGAATTCAACATGGCGCATAGCGTCGCGGTGCATCGAATTACCTTGTGCGCAGTTCAAACACTACTATCTTATTTTCTCTTTCTCTTACGTCTCTTCTTCTCTTGGCATTAGTCTCACGGCACCGAGCATCTCTCTGAAGCAGCTCTCTTTTTCCCCTTGTATTTTCTTAGACTCTTTTCTTTCTCTTCTTTAAACAGTATATCGGAGTGAGTCTCTTTCTCTCTCTCTCTCTCTCTCTCGCTCTCTCGTCTCTTTTTCTCTCTGCCATACTTCGCCTCTCATGAGCGACGACGGATCATGCCGGCTTAAGTGAGTTTTCAGCCAAACTCAAAAGGGACGGGAAGTCGTTGCTGTTCGCTATAAAGTCGTCGAGATGGATGTCAGCCTTCATTTTTATTTTTCCAGGTTGGTACTACCGAACCAAGTGGGCGAAGAGAAGCGTGCTGGGCCTGTGGTATATATACGAATCGAGGGCGACGGAAGAGAAAGAGAGTGTGGATATGTAGATTGGCAGGAGAGCCATTTTTTTTTCTCTCTCCAAAAGGTTCAACGTTACTTTTCTTTATTTTTTCTCTCGTCTACGCTCTCTCTCTCTCTCTTTCTCTTTCTCCCTTGCTAACCGACGCAAAACGCCCCTGTAAAACCCGTCTAAACTTTTCTGACGAGTGCCAGTAATTATATTCTAATTAATTTTATCCTCACGCACTGCTCTACGTGTTATCCAATCGCCTGGAATCCTCCTTGTTACTGCCTTGTACGGGCTTTAAGGTTACTACATTTTTTTCCCCATACAAAATCCCTAAACGATTAATACCCCCATGAAAAAAAAAAAAAAAATAGAAAAATTCAGAGAAGAACGCAGAAAAAAGATTTGCAAACAGAATATACTGCTGCGCGATAACATATATAACCTCGGTCCAATTAAACGGATACTAAATGGGTTAACCATTTACGAGGGTGACCAATTTTATATAAGCTCCACTACATTACCCTTGGGTCTACCTTGTGCTGTAGGGGTAGTTTTACTTCTTTCCATGAATTTACCATTCAGAATCCCAACCCGTCCCGCAAGTGCAGTACGGTGCACTTGAAAGTGATAAAAAGTTTTTCACTTAAAAATTTTCAATTTTTCACCCCGTAAAAAGTCCTACGTCAATCACCGGTCATTAATAGTTTTTAATTACCGGCACGATATCCTACAACCACGGTAATACCACAATTCAAAATCAAATAGGTCAGTTTAAATTTTGAAAAAAAATTTAAATCGCCTCGCGACAACTTCCGTCGATATAGAAAATGTCTAGGTCGGGTCAGGTCGACCCGACTTCACGGCTTATCGCATTTTACTTTTCCACCAGGAAATCCCAGAGATTCTCGCGCGAGCACTTTTCCCGTGTATCCACATACTCGCACACGTGACACGTATTTATATGCATACGAGGGTAACGCGTACACACAATTTCCGTCGTTATAAATTTAAATAGAAAAATCCCAGCGTAATCCTCCCTTTAAATGTTATCTCCGACGTTATTACGCGATATAATATTTTTAACGAACGAATTCAAATTGTTACAGGCAAATCCGCCAGGTTGAAGAACCAATGAAAAAGTTTCCGGTAAGAAGTGCCACTCGAACACGTTCGACTTCCGGTTCTGTGGAGGCGCATTATATACCTGTCCAATCCAACTGGACCTCGTTATAAAGTAATTGGAGGATGAAAAAAAAAAAATAACACTACGAACTCAAGTAGCTCTAGTCTGTAGCCAGTGCCGAATGAATACCCTTTGTGAGTGAATACCGTTGGCGTACGTCCGCACCGGATATTGCGAACATACATGGATCCACATGTGGGCGAATATACATGGTCGAAACATCGTCCATGCGAATCCTCCGTATAAGAGCGAGCCAAACAATCCCGGCTAGTCGACATTTCCAGTACATATTTATCCAGTGCGCGTGTACTGCAGACCCAAATTGCTGGAAGGTTGATATATGGTGATGCAGGTAGCTGGGGTGTCATTGGGTGGAGGTGGGAAGGAAGGGACGGTAATATGTATAAATAGCAAACAAATATTTCATTTTTCAATATCGACCTGGAGGAACGTTGATTTGTGTGACCAGGAGACTAATGAGATATAAATACATGCACGAGGTATACGTGTATGTATAATGTTGATAAATAACTTAAAATCATAGAAAAGATAAAGTGCAGAGAAAAGCAAACATGTTGGTATGCCTGCCTTTGTCAGTGCCATGTAGGATGTGTGTCACGTGGTCAGTGGGGTGGCAGAGAGTGTGGATTTGTTATAGGGTAATAATTCTTGGATACTTTCAAGAGCCCGAAGGACCTTCCTTTCTGCAATTGAAAATTTATAGCGTTCGATGTTTCTGACATTTTCGTTTCAGGGTTTGGAGACAGGTAAAAGTAGCCTGGGGCTAATTCGAGGCAGCATCGGCAATGCGACGCTCAGCACCGCGACGCCTGGTAATGAGGCTTTCTTTAAAATATCGAGGTCACCCGTCAACCCTGCTCGTGATGGTTATGTTGGATCCGTTAGATCTGTGGAACATGTGGCAAAGGAGACATCGGGGACAGGTAAAGTTAAAGGCGACCAATTGTCAGTGAATCTGTAGGGGCTGGACCAAGGGGAGCGAACATCAGGATACAGCTGATGATGATATAGAGGAAGGGTGGCCGGGATGATAAGCGGAAGGGAGAGAGAAATCCGTGGACGGAAGTGGAAGTCTCGTGCGGATGACGTGTCCCGGCGTTGTGAGGGGGTTGAAAACTGGCAGAGAGGGTAGGTATGGGTCGTTTCCGAAAGGAAAATGGAAAAGAGGCAGAGGAAGCGTCGTCCTGCACGTCTGCAGAAAATCGAGGGTGGGAAAGAGGCCGAATGGGTCGTCGGTCGTAGAGGGGATGGAAGGGAGAGGATCTACGGCAAGGGGATGTTGCTGCTAGATGGGTGGGTGGGTACTGGTGACCCGAATACGTCTTGCTCGGGGGCACAATCTCTGAACATCTTCTCCTGGTAATACTCCATGTGAATTCTTGTACCAAGACCAGGGCCGACGTGCTGCTCCATATAGGATACTGACACAGTATGTGTGGCCATGCTTGTGTAATAAAGAAATCTATAATTGTCTTTAACGATGTCAATTAATACATAAGTATACCGAGTAGACCCATAGATATACTCCGAATGCAATAATATCGTACAAAAGAATCTAAAACATAACCTACAAATATTCAAATCCCGCTTTGACGCTGATCGTCCAGTCAGAACGGCCGAACGTCAACTTGCAGTCCCGTGTTTCTCCATGTGTCCGTCGTACCGTGGCTGGCAGCACCAGTTCCCCTTGGTGTCCCATCACTGCAGCATTTGCTCCGTCGGGATTCATTAAAAAGTCGGATAAATCATTCTCGCGCGTTCAGGTAGTAACGCCAGGAGCCATTTATCTTGTTGGGGACTTTCTCTCGTGTAATCTTTTCCCCTATCTCGTTCTCTTTCTCTCTCTTTCTCTCTCTCGTAATCCTTGACTGAGACTCGTCCGGCTCTGCTTTGAGGTTAGGTGTAGCTAAAGGAAGCTGCGGCGTTGGTGGGGCGAGGTCAGAGGGTACAAGAGAGTTTACAGTGAGGTTTCTGACTTATCGTCGCCTGCCAAGTCGAAATCGACGCACGGCGTCGCCACGGATTTACGACGATAAAGTGCGGTAATATAAGGCGGCCACTTGGCGTGCCGTCCGGCCGCGTGCATCCGGCCCACAGTCAATATCATCTTGTTCACTCGTCTCTATTTCCTATGGGTTTAATGGCTGTGCGATCGTCTCTGACTCGTCTAACCTTTCCACTGCGGAGAGTCGAGTTCTCGACGAGGGTACGTAGTCTCAGCAAGGGATCGTAGTTACAAAATCATTAGTCCGCCGGGCGACGCGCTAATTCGCTAAATCAACGACAAACCGGCGTGGTCGTATCCTTTTATTTTTCACTGAGTGAATTTCACTGAGCGTTCAATGGCGCATTGGATTAGTGACGTGACACGAGGACGCCGGGCGTCCCTCATTCCCCAGGCACATCCTTCTGCACCATGTATACGTACATACAGGAGACCCCATTCAAACGGCATTCTCGCGCATTTTCCGCAGGTTTACAAATACATGATGGCGTCGTGTGATCTACACAGGTACACTGGACACCTGGACGCTCGACGTCGCTTTTACAGAATTTCAGCTTTTACGTGGTACAAGGGTACGTAGAACTTTTTTTTTTTAAGGTAAAGTGTAAAGGAAGATGGGCGAGGGTGTCGCGACGCCATCTACTGAACAAAGGCGCCCGACGCCCATGAAAACGGCACGCGACGAATTGCTCGCAGGAGAATACCGAAAATACGCGGTTACTTGTGAGACAATACTCGTGGAAAACGATGCTGCTGTGTTGGACCAGAGAGAGAGAGAGAGAGAAAGTAAATACAGTCGAAGAGAGAGAAGAAATGAAAGGGTTGAGAAAAAAGAGAAACGCTCGGAAATGCTAGAAAAAAAAAGAATTTGGCGGTTTGGTAGAAAATACAAAAAGAAGAAAAAAATAAAGGTTAGTCACACACACTGCTGCCAACCGCGTAGGCCAGAAGTCATATATCACTGATAGCGCATGAGTTTCCTACGTCTCTCCCACATCCTGGACCAAATTCAATTATGGAATTCTCAAAGTCCGCGCTTC
The DNA here is from genome assembly GCA_030142285.1 of Calameuta idolon. NCBI lineage: Eukaryota > Metazoa > Arthropoda > Insecta > Hymenoptera > Cephidae > Calameuta > Calameuta idolon. Next base: position 17,096 of record JARQSV010000753.1, on the reverse strand, counting down.
GTTATTCAGACCTCTTTGACGTGACCCATGAGACCTGAACGTCAGAACTTTATTTCCTTTTTTTTAATACACTTTTCACTCACGCGTTAAAATTCATATATGGTCGCGTCATGGTAACGCTAAAGAATTCTCTCTACGGTTATATCTACAGAGATGAGTAGGGAGATGCACGACGCTCCGGTTCGAGGCGATACCAAAAGCATGGCGCTAAATCGTAGCGGCGAGTTTAGAAGTAGGATTTTGTGATCATCGTCTCCGTCGGTAACGCGTATCCCGTGATAGCCGAGTTGAAAGTGATCACGAACGTATAACTTGGCGCTCATTCACGGTCACAAGGCGACTCCGGATATCGATAGAGATAACGTTCTCGCTTTCCGGTTTCCTTCGGGTCGCGACCCTGTTCAGAAACTACGCTCAACGGGTTGATTAGTACAGATATGCCAATGCTCTCGGAAGGTTTCGTTATGGTTTAGTTGAGGTCGAGGTGCTCGAATCCGCCCTGGGAGATAATCTCCACGTACCGAGTTCTCCGGCAGAGGAGAGCATCCGACGAAGACGTCTTCACGGACTGGCAGAAGCCAAGCTGAAATACCGGCGCCCCGCTGGAGATCGGCAAAGGGCTGTAGAACGGGCGGAGGATAAGTTTTGATACGGTTAAGGGCAGGGGAGGAACCTACTGCCCGAGTTAAGGATGTGGTGCCCGGCTGTCGCCCGATGTCCTGGGAAAGCGGCCGTGGAGGATCTCCAAAGTTACGTACCGATTCGTTAAAGAACGCTCTCGATTTGGTTTAAAGGGACGACTCGAAGGAAAGGAAGAGTTATCGGCTATAAGGATCTCGACCAATCAGAATGATTAGTTCTCGATGTTTGGCTATTGTCAAATCAGTCTGTCTCGGGGTACCGACCGAGGTGTCACGAACTGGCTCGCGCTCCCGTGCCATCTGTTGATAGTTTTTCTAGCCGCGTTTCGATACGGCATAGACAGTTCTCGCTCGTGTAGTTCCCGCGATATCCAGGAAATTCTATGGACTTCATGCGAGTGTTCTGGGAGTGCACTGAGAAATATATTTATCGTACTTGATTCCAGATTGAGATAACCGACTGTACTATGGATGTAAATCGCTGCTGGAATTTTAATGGCGGAAGCTCGAGAGTTAACTTGAATAATCGAAAGGCAAAATGGCGGCAGAAGGTAATATCGAAGTTGTACTTGCCATAGGAATGCAGGATGGATTACGGAGTATCAGATTACCGTAATCTGCCTATATTATGGATACGTGTACGTATCTCTCATTAAAATACCGTTCTGCTGCTGTTATTCGATGCATACGTTACGTGGATACACATATGGTTATACGTATCTGAATGTTTGCTTGAGGTAATAAAAATCCTCAGGATACACATACGAGGCTTTGTGCCTGGTACAACGAATGCTCCAATTTGTCAAGGGTGGATGAGAGATTTTATTTCTCCTCTTGTTCCGCCTTGTACATACAAGCCCAGACCATAAGCAAAATATTGTGGAGGAAGCTCGACGCAGAGGAACAGCAAAGCATTGTGATAATAATTGAATTGACGCGGAAAGGTAATAAAATTATAAAAAAATATTGTACGTACAGCAGGGTAAAGGCTAATTTAATAGTGAGCAAACGGTGACTCTGGTAATTGTTATTATTTTTCTAATTAATTCATCGACGTCCATTGTGCCATAATAATCCTCTAATTATTTACAGGATTTAAACGCAATCGCAAACTGTACCCGACGGTGCGTTAATCCGCGTTTCCAAATCGCCGTTAACGCATCCACATTATCCTGTTAACAGGTGGAACAAATAGGCACTGCTTCCCACGGTATCAACGATTCCCTAATAGTCCAGCTGGCTTTGTACCCGCTTGATTCTTGTCGCCGAAACGCCCTGCTGATTAGGTCAGGCCAGATAGGCTGGCCTGGACCATAGCAAACCGAACGACGTCAAAGCTGACCGCAAACAATAATCCCAGATCGTGGAAGTGACATGAATCGTTGGTCAAGTCGTCTGGTCTGTGGTCGTTGCTAAACGAAGACATGGAAAGTAAGAGAGACAGAGCCAAAATTCAGAAACGATAGCACCCGAATGATCCTGGGTCACCTGGTCCCTTTCTGCTTCCTGCTGATCTCATCATCATCTGGACTGCACATGGGGTGCGCTAGTGGTTCACAGAATGTTTCTCTGGCATCCTCCTATACGTGCACACCTCCTGGAGACACCTAAATGTATACTGATTGTGAACTGGAACCCACCCTGCCGTTTCGTCCCTTTACAACCAAGTCAGAGCAACGGCCCATTTCTGCTCCTGCTTAGTCGCATTACGTATTAGAAGCAGTAGGCTAGGCTGTCTTCCATTATGTAATGGTCCATTGTACGGTACAATCCTGCACAAGAGAGAAATAACACATGTCGTGCATATACGTACGTGACCGCACACGAAGATACGTACACCGAGTACATAGAAGGAGCCGGGTTCGGCTCGTAATTAAAGTGAACTGCCGGAAGTGAAATTATTCTGTAAATTCAAGGAGGACCATTGTAAAGTCTCATGCTGCAGGAGCGTAACGCTATGCTCACCCGGTATATAATTTATTTTCTACAAGTATCAGTTTCGTCTAATATCCACTTTTCCTTTACTCTCTTCTTCGTCCTCAGCCTCCTTCGCGCCATCGACTACGTGCCACTGCGACGACCGCTGTGATCTTCCCCGGAGTGCCAGGAACGGTCTGTTACTAATGAGACGCCTGGGATACCGTGTGGCATTTGGCACGTACTCGTGTCACTACGGATTTCAATATATCTCAGCAGAGTATATATATACATATATACACGCGATGTAACTACCATGCGGACCCTCGTACACTTCAGTCAGTGAATGCATAAATACCGGTCTAGACGCACTTGGGTTCTTCGTTATGAGCGAGGGGGAGTGAAGAAGAAAAATAGAGAGAGACACCTGGTTGAGTAGCGAGAGAGGAAGAAAGAGGGGGTAGTGTCTTGTTGAAAAAAAAAAACTGACAGGTAAAAGGATGTGTCGAATAGACACACCAAGGCTGGGGGACGTACAAGGGGGTGACAATTAAAGTTAAGAGCGCGCGTAAAATCATTAGCCTTAATTGGAGTGCGCGGCTCGACTGTCAACCAGTGAATAGACGACAGACGCCGTTGTGATGCGTTATGTCTTGCCTATGGGTGGACATGTGTGGATGGTATCACACATACGTGTAGATGCTTTCTGAGTAGGTACCGAGAGCCTGTGCTATGTCGACCAATCAAGTTCGATTTTTTGTTTCTCTCTTTCTGCTTGTCCACGTTTCTCTCTCCCTGCAACAGCACCATTCACGACCGTCGCTGCAGGCCAAGGGTTGCTAAACGTTATAGGTAACCTTTGGCGTCGCGACGCTCCGTACAAATATACTGGTACGTATTCGACGGGCAGATCGAATTCATAGAGCGGATAATACACAAGAGTAATTCTGACGGATCGTACGACTTGCGAGTTTCCAACAGTGTACGGTGATTCATGGGTTTCATGAATTTCATATGGTACCACCGCCATTTTGTACGACGCACGTTATATTTCACGTGTGTATATATGTATATGTGGATAGAAAGATAAAAAGCATAACTTTTGACTGTCGTGCCAGAGATAAATTGGTTTCCGGATGCTGTGAGTGACCAGTGGATTAAAAAAAAAAAATCTGGACCGTTTCTAGAAATCTTTCGCGCAAGAGACAGGAACGCGAAGACTGTAAGAATTTTGAAAATATTTATTTAAAGACTCGAATAATTTTTCTACTTCTCTTGTGTGTATAATGGACGTCTTTTTTTTTTCCTCAGAAAAGCTCACAGACTAGAATCCTGAAATTCTCTTATTACAAAGGAGACCGAGCGAGATGAATTCATCTTCCTAAGGTAGAAGCACTCGTTTCGTTTCTTGGATGTACCATCCGTAATAATAAGGATCGACCTAGAAGCTAAGTCAGGTATAAGAATTACTATTACGCTGATGGACCCGTGCAGGACCATTTACTGTATTCACTATTTTTTTTTTTTTTTTTATCGAATAATATTTTACTCCATTCGCTTATACAGCATCCAATTTTATTTAAATCTTCACTTCGTACCATATTCCGCCGAAGTGACGGTATCATTTGACAATAGTCTGCATCGCAGCTCAATTTTATGACAATTGTAAGGATAGTTAAACAGCTCGATAATGATAGCAATGCTAATGCAGATTCACTATGGTTTCAGGTTACCTGCACTATTCCTGTACAATGGTATAACGCAAATGCATAGTGACGTTGGCGTTACGCTGAAATGGTAACGCCGACGTTTCGATTTCGTAGCAACAATGCCAGCGTAATTGGAGCACATTTATATGAATATAAATGTTGATGGCAGGTGGACGGTCGGATGCTGGAGCGACAGGATCCTCCTGGATTTATCATCTGGCCAGATTGTACACGTATATCAAAATTGATGACTACAGACTGAACTCCAATCCGAATGGCTCCCGGTGCAATTCCTGGACCACCCTCTCCAGGTATTACAGACTATCCTTGTTAATCCCTTATTCGGTAGGTCCATAGTACCGGTATCCAGCCCCTATCCTTCTTCTTAGATTCTGCTGACTTTTCTCTTATTTTTAGAGAAACCAACCACCTCGTCGCCGCCTCCGATTTCTTCGTTCCTTTCAGCCAGCAGATTTTACTTAGTTATACGACCAAATTTTCGAGTCTATTCTTCAGGCCTTTTACCGTACGTACTAATATTTTTCTCTCTCTCTCTCTCTCTGCTTCTGTCATCCTCTCTTTCGATTAAATTAGTTTGCGAATCCATTTGCACATCCAGGGTCCTGGATGCCTGGTTCATCCCTCTGGCTCCTTATAGAAAAAAAAAAAAAAAAAAAAACATACCCCTTTTTAATAAAGAAGCACGCAGCTCAGACTACCCCTGAATATTCCTGAGGAAGAATAAACGCGAGCTGCGTGAATAGAAAGAATAAAGGGTGATGAAGGGTAGGCGGGGTAAGGGGTGGGGGGGGGGGGTGGAGATAGCGTCAGTAGGGGATGAGAGAGAAGAGCAGAGATCTGTGTATAGGTATGTAGCTGTACAATGCTCTAACGGAAATCCCGTTGAAAAATGTAGCTTCGATCGAGCCGACTGGATAAACTGTAATTCGGCCATTCGACGAGGTTCTAATAAATATTCCTACCCTGAAAAGTGTCATCCCTCGCGCAGGGGTGGCTGCAGGTAGACAGAATGGAATCACGGAGGGTGAGAAGTTTGGGCAATAAAAAAATAAAAATTGAGAGAGAACATTTTGTAGTTTTGAAAACAAATTTTCGCGATCGTTACGGACGAGCAAAGCTGGTTTATTTGACGGATGGATCCATTGGTGAACGTGCAGAATTGTTTTTAAAAAATACCAGTACCCGACGAGGCAAAAATATGAATTAAAAAAAAAAAAATAAAGAATTACAGAATTTCAAGCTTTTACAGAAATGATTTTTCATTGATTTAATGTTATTTCCTTGGGAGCTTCTGCGAAGATTGTAAAGCATTGTCTTTCTTGTGTTTTTTTTTTTTTTTCCAATTACAATGTATCGTAATCGGGAAATCAGTTGCCAAAGGCAATTTCAAATGACTGTTTACAGAATTACCCGAAGCGGCTATTATTCAATGTACAGTAGCCGCGGCTACGCGTGCAAAAGTTATGAATACGAGAGAGCGTAAAAAGTGCAAAAAAATTCGATGGCAAAAAAAAAAGAGAGTATAAAATACGTAAAAATCCAGCGTAACGTGTTCATGACTTTTAAAATAGCTCTGGTCTGTCGCCCCAACCGTTACGAACTACATATCATGTATACACACATAGTTTGAACAGTCCGTAGCGCAATAACAACGTATATAAAAATTAAAAATATTCCCCAGGTCCAAATTGGCCAGTGCAGCTGAGAGGCGCGACGAGGACGAGGTGTTCAGGAGCGACGACGAGAACAGTGCCGTAGGCGTGGATTAGCAAGTGGAAATCCCAAGCCAGTTTTTGCACGTGGTCTGCGCGTGGTGTGCACGACCTAACCTCTCATCAGGATCATAGGGGTGAAACCAGCAGCAGCAAGAGGAGGGTGGCTGATACCGAGACTCCCATATCCCTAGGTTAATACCTGCGACAGGAAGGTCATTCGGTTTTGCACGGGACACAATGCTCCTAGGTCCCTGCAAGGTTGTACGAAGGGTGGCTGAAGAGGAGGTCGGAGTCAGAGGGTTGCCAGAAGTGTGGCGCAAGAGGAAGTGTCGGCACGGATGGGACAAGACGACGAGGAGCCTGGGTTAGCCAGTAGCAGACAGGAAGATGAGGATGGGTTTGGGGGTAGTTTTGCATGGTCCGCGGTACGATGGATTTTGTGCTTGTGAAGTTGTCGCTAATGCTTATCGATCTGGTTCCATCTTTCTCCTTCAGTGACTGCTCTCTCTCTCTCTTCTTCTTCTCTTTCTCACTACCTCCCCACCCGACGCTTTCCCTCTCTTACTCTCATCTCGTCTCCTGGTCCCTTTCTCTCCTTCCCTTGAACCGACCGACTGTACCTACCTTTCTCGCTCTCTTTCTCTCTCCTTGTCTCTTTAGAACATTCACTCTCACTCCCGTCTCTCTCACTCAGCCTCCAATCCTTAGGTATTCCCTACTCTCCACCCTTGGCACTCACCCCCCGTATACAGTAGGGTGCAGCCACCCCCCTGGTCCTCTTTTGCGCATTCGACCTCGTCTCTCTCCTTTTTCTCTCTCTCTCTCTCTCTCTGCTATCTCACCACGCTGCAGTACCTCATACTTCAGACCCAGGATACTCCTGGTCCAGCCAAAAGTAATACCTAACCTACAAGAGGGGATCATTTCAACCTCATAGTGGATACCTGAGGTAGACCACCGTACAAGGGTTGACTTCCTATTTCACAGTAGAATTTCTATATGAACTCATATACCTCAAACATACCTGACATATGTATATGGATATCTAGGGGGTGAGAAACGCGTGCATTCTTCTCTCTCTCTCTTCTTCTTTTCTTTTTATACGCGTAAACCCGAGTCCACGCTCGAGCGCTCAAAGAGCCGGTAGACGCGCGTGCCCGCCGCCATGCGTGAAACAAAGTGCGGGGCATTGTCGAGAAAATTGCCTCTGAAATCTTTAGGAGTCTGGCCATTTTCTAGAAGCATTCGCCTGCCACCCTCGACGTCATTCTCTTAGCCCACCCCCTTGCCCTCTGGCTCGGTATCGTCATATCTAACACTCGGCACGAGACCTCCTTCTGGAGCCGGTACCCACCCGTTAACCTGTGGACCCGTAGCCTGTTTCACGTCTCCTTTACTCTTCAATCTTTTTTCCCCCTCTCTCGCTCTCTCTCTCTCTCCATCTTCCATTATTTTCTCTTCTTTTTATTTCACCTTCTCAGCCTTCCACTTTCCTTCGTCCAGCTACTCCACGCCGATGTTATCCGAACTCAGGATGGAGACTCCGGTACCTCTACCACAATCCTAATCAACTTTAAAGGATCTTATCCGAAATTGATGCGCGCTCACTGTTCCCATCAGACAATCCATTTGCCATAATTCACCGATACCAGGAGTACAGCCAATTCTTAACCTGAAGCTATTACCACTTTCAGGTTATACTGGATTTGAAAGAAGACCATCAGCAGCAGCAGCTCCCTTTCAGCATCTTTATGGATCTTGAGGTCGACGATAAGGTTTAGAAGCATATTCAAGGCTGGATTTGATCTGCAATCATTTTATCAGATCATGTTCATTGTCTCAACTCCATTTTCTCTAGCGTTAAATATATGTGACTCTAATTAAAATCTTGTGATTTAATGTTTACAGTGTTGGTACATTCACTATGCAGACCCAGTATCATTAACTGTTTTCACTAAACACCGTTTGTACATAGGGGTGCATGTATTCTATCTGGCAGTATAATCACAGGCATAAGAACCAGTCGTAAAGTTGGTACAACTGCGTGATTTGGATACCAAGAGCCATTAAAGAAAATAACCTAATTATTGCTCCAAACGGAGAATGACGTTTCGTCTCTTTTGGGATTCCGATCAGACATCTGTTTTAAACCCTTTTCTAATTATTCCACTTGCCTGTAAAAGTATATTACACCAACGATGTCTGTCTTTATGGCCTGGAACGCAATAGCCTCTTGCGATACCGGATTAGTGCTTTGAGAAATTGACCAACCATGACGCTCTAAAACTACCTCTGCCCTGTGACGTTATTATTTACCGTTATCCTATTCGCAAGGTAGAAACGACGAGAAGGAACGAATTTTTATAAGAAAAATATTAGCGTGTATCATATTTGCCCCTTTAAAAAAAAATCCACTTAATCTTACTAGATTTGATGTTCTCAATGACATCGGTAAACTTTAGATATCTCTTTAAATATTTACATTTCACGTTTCAAAAGCCTCCTCCCCATTGTTACAGACTATTCGAATGGTTCCACCCTTATGTACCGGAACGTTTTCTTATAAACTGAGAAATGTCTGTGCGAGACAGATACATTCTAGATAATTCATTTATGCTTTTGACGTTACTGGTTCTTAAATGTGTATATATATATATATACCTTCGAGTTGTTACGCACTCTTCAGAAAATCCTTAAGGCATTTCGTCTCTCCTCGTCCTCACGATTTCCTCTTTGTTTCGTAAGAAGACTTCCTATATATCTTTTAGTCAGGGTTCTCGTTCCACGGTATCTCTTGGACCCTTGACTTTCAAATAAGTTTGAAAACTTTGAAAACTCTTCCACGTTAATAACGGAGCAGCTTTAACAAGTTGGATACCTAATTACTGCTTGTCATATTAAATCTAATGCAAACCAGCCTGTATCGTATATTACAGCTTAACGCAGGTACAATGGCGCCCTCGTAAAATTTAACCCAGCAATAAAAATCAGGAAGTGGCAAGTTATCAATGCCGGTTGTAGGACACTGATCGTAATGTATGGAATTACAGAGTATAGTTTTATGGTAGCGTAATTATTATTGCCTGTAGGTTCGGAGTAAACCCTATTGTCATCCTGTTGCAAGGGAATTCCGTTAGAGGCGCTGGAAATCAATGTAGACGCTGGTGACATCTGTGCGGCATTTTGGAACCTCAGTTGCTGTTCAGCTGTTGAGCAGTGCAGTCGTGGTAGATGCCACCACGAATTTTACTAGACAGTTGCGGAGTGTCCTGCGCTCGTTGTTAACAGTTTTCCGTCAGTCTTCGAATTAATTGAAAGTGTCTAAATATTATAAGTTAACATAAAATGGCTGGTTTTACGGAAGGTGCTCTCGTTAAGAAACTTATGGACTTGAATCCTTCGCAACAGAGTATACAGACACTCTCGCTGTGGTTGATACATCACAGGAAACACCATCCGACCATCGTTAAAGTCTGGTTCAAGGAGATGTGTAAAGGTAAGTCGTTCAATTGATTACATTTATTTATTGTTTGATAAGATTTTAGTTTTGAATTTCACCAAATTTCGTCACTCCTTCGATCCAATCGGTTCCCTTTTCGTTTATCCGGGGTCTGCTCGAAATTTCTAGGTTAGAGAACACACAATCGTTTGCTACGCAACGGCCTACGTGTTTGGCTCGAATACGCGTTAGTAATTAACTCGTTATTAACGCGACAATCTTTCACTTTTCTTCAATATTTTCTCTACTGTTAATGCTTGTTGCACCATATTCTTGTCGACTTGGATTTAATACTTGTTCCTCTTTTCTATCGTCTCCCACCAACTTGCAGTGCATTATTTTTAAATTTCCCATCGCTGTTTTGTACTTACTTTGACACATTATGTTATCATGTAATTCAGTTTTATGTAAATCTGTAAAACTTTGTTAATTTTCTTATGGAGTGACGCAACACCTCGCTGTAAAAGTATTTTTGAATACGCCGACCACGTTGGGTCCTTTTCTTTTTTACTCCTGATCGCATGTTACAAGAATTAATTACTTCGACCGTAATAGATGAAAAATTCGATAGTGTGTACGAGTATTGTTGTTGAACTTCTATTTTTATTTAAAATTGTATCTCTATTATTTTACGTTACGGTACGATTTCAGTGATGTCAGTTTAAATTTTGAAAACATCGTTAGCACTGGCTGCGACTTATCGTGTGTGCTTTATTCTTTACTTTCAGTGAAAGACAATCGGAAATTGATGTTCATGTACTTGGCGAACGATGTTATACAAAACAGTAAGAAAAAAGGTCCAGAGTTTGGAAAGGAATTCGCGACCGTTTTACCGAGAGCTTTCGAGCACATGAAAAGGTTCGACGAAAAGACCAGAGAACGTCTTAACAGGTTACTTCAGATCTGGGAAGAGCGTGGTGTCTATGACAAAACACAGATAGCCGAATTCAAAGCATCTTTTAATTCAGCATCGGACCCCGTCAAGGAGTCGGTAACACCACCGCCTAGGAAGAAGCCAAGAATCGACGTGGAGAAGGTAACAAAACACACGTCGAAGGTAGAAATTTTGAAATTTTCAAAAAACCATTTCAACTTAAAAATAATTGTATCAAGAAACGTCACATGCTTTCGATACTCTCTATATGCATAAATTTGTTTTTTCTTTTGTTTTTCAGCAAAAGGAAAAAGAAAAGGAAAGAGAGAGGGAGAGGGAGAAGGACAAGGAGCGGGAAAAGGAAAAGGAAAAAGAGAAGGAAAAAAAAGAAAGAAAAAAGTCGGAGACCGAAGTCGAAATCGATGGTACCAAAGAGCTTCATGTTACCTTGAGTCCTCGCACACCAGCCGGGGATCCCCCGGAAACTGAGGAGCTCGTCAAAGCTTTAATGGTTAATAATGTTCCTTCTTTCTACGACAAAGTCAAGGACTATGTACCGACGCCAATAAAATATCTTAAAATGCAAACAAGCGGTGTTCAGTCCATGGGGCGAAAGCGTAAATACACGTACAACGGCAAAAGCAAATGCCCAGTAGCGTACGTGATTCCTCGAACGCGAACGATTGCAGAGCTGATGGCTATGGTTATACCAAATTTCATATTTTTTTTTTTTTTGAATCAATTTCAAATTTTAAACGTCATCACTAAAGGAAGCTTCGTGAAAGGATTGCGCGAATAAACGCATCATCAAATTGTCTCGTGTGACTCGTTTGGCGGTTATCAGATTATAAATAAAGTATTTTTTTTTTTTACTTATTAATTTTATTTTTCTCATCGAATCTACAAGACGAAAAGGACACGACGGAATTTCCGAAATTATGTTTTCCCCAAAATGACACAGGTCCGATGCTTGTCAAGTATCAAAATTGTGTTTTTTAAACATAAACGACCTTTATTATACATATATTATCAGTCTTAGTTAGTAAGTATAGGCAAATACTAATCTCTACTTGCTTTACAGGATTTGGAGAACACAGCATCTTCCGACGCCGGTGTCAGAGAACGCATAGCGTCGTTACCTCCAGAAGTGTCGGAGGTATCGCTATTGGCTAATTTAGCTGACAGGTCAGCAGCTGATCAATTGAGCGTCGCCGTTAATGAGGCGGCAGCGTTATTAGCCGATTACAACGGCAGACTGCAGGCCGAGATGGAAGACAGAAGAAGATTGTTAACGATGCTGAGGGATTACACGCTGTTACAGAAACAATTACTTCAGCAGGCCCAAACGACGCTTGAGGTAAGTTTCTCTGTGCTTGTAGATGATGAAAAATAAATGTGTTGATGTAATAATAAAAAAGAAATTGTACACAATGGATCTATACTGTCTATTGTATTCTTCAGGACTACAAGGAGAAACTCAAGAAGATATGCTCTGTACGATCAGAAGTGAAGTCTCACATTTCAAATCTTCCGGATCTGACGCAGCTTCCAGACGTCACAGGTGGATTAGCCCCATTGCCTTCAGCCGGTGATCTCTTTTCTCTTCACTAGCTGAAGATCTTGGTTCAAGCACGAGGTCGACCTCGTGTTCCCAGGCGAAGAGTAACGCAGCTGCAGGTCTACTTCCTAGACATCACACAGGAACCCGACTGAACCTACGGGGAAGTCCCTGGCTGACTACAGGACGAAATTCCTCGCTAAAGTCGAGATGGAACGCGGAGATGAAGATAATAAATGACCACGAGGTAAAAATTGGAGACTCTTGTTGTAAGGAAGAAAATGAATTGGAGCAAAGAAATGAAAAGAAACAGTGAAAAGCCGATATTACTTGTATCGCCTTCTTTTTTCTTCTGCTTGCACGAGAATTAATACCGGACTGCCTTCGCGATTTGTCTCCTGATTAAACTTAAGCAATTTATCACGTTATTTGGGAGGACAAGTAAACGATGAAACGGTGTTGGGTCGTCTTGAAGCGCCATTGGTCAATTCGAGTGTCGTCACTTTGAAAATGGCCCTTGGTACCAGCGAAAGTATTCGGCTTTCTTTGTTCTTTCTTTTTCTTCGTTGTATGGGGGTTTTTTTTTCTTTTTTTTTCGTCCTACCACGTCACTGTCATTCGACGCGTTGACGATGTCATCCGTTATTCGACTTCTTGTATTTTTCTTTTTGATTTTTCAATCCTAAGACGCAACTCGAATCTTTTTGTAAGTCTTACAAAATCAAACGCTTACGTGCGTCTAACTTGTGTGCTTGAAGAGGATCTTTTCTTTTAAATTCAATACGAAGTCGCTGCTCGCGTGTGAACTTTCTTTATGAATTTTCGAGTTTTCTGTTTCTTTGGGAATTTCTAATGAACTGCACTGGTTTTGCGTGCACAAAGACATGGACGCACATATGGGGGTTGGATAGTTTGCCGGACGTAAACGTGCGCAGGACTGATAAGGGGTAGGTAATTTAATAGAAAATGGAAAATTGGATGGAACAAAAAATACGAGCACGTGATGTTTTCTCATTGTGCACTGGGAGTCTTTTTTTTTTGGATGGGTCAGAAATTTGAACTGTTTTTCGCACGGTCGTAATTTTTTTCTATTTTAATTGGCCGATTATTTGTCGGGAAAAATCGTTTAGGGCGTGATGCACCGTTTTTGCCATCCAACTGTGGCAAATCCTTTATCCTTGTACATATTTCGTATCTAGTTGACACGATTGCGGGACTGAACAAAAAAGAAAACACTTCCTAAAACCTAATGATAGATTTGGTTGAAATTTTGGGACGGAAGAGAATGTAATAACCAGCGTAAAAGCTATATTATTGTACATGTATTATTTTAAGAGATGATGATGGTGAATGAATGCGAGACTATGTATCGCTTAAATTGTAATATTGTGGAGACTATTAATACGAATAAATGTTTTCAACGTTAAAACGGCTGGAGAATTTTTTTTCCTTGTTTTATTCGTTCGGGTGAAAAATTTGGAAAATTTTCTCAAGGATAAACTTTGGGTTTACAATGTATATATACATATATTTGGAAGTTTATCGATAGTTTGGCTCAGTCAAGCGGGAGCGTTCGGCGAATTAGGTTAGATTGTAGGTAAGTTTTCTTTTTCTCTTTTAATTAGATTGACCCATTGATTTCTTGGTGTTAAAAAAAATACTCTACAAGGTTACAATAAATAAGTACAACGTTATTTGTAAACAAAATCTATATTACATTTATCCTAATAAATACAATTGTGTATAAGTTCTTCTAGATTGTGTATCGGCATAATCTGTGTAGCTTCGACTCAATTAAATACATATTAACAAATTTACAGTCAGCCCCTCAGGCTTCATCGATCTCCCTATAAAGCTGAGAATTTCACTTTTATCAATCGTTTTCTCCTTCTCATTGTACAATCGAAAAAATCTAGTATATCCTTATCGCACACATAGGTTATCAAGCACCGTTTTAAGTATTTGTAAAATAATTCACAATGCCACTTCGAGTAGTTCCACGCTTTGGCAAGAGCTATCGGCAACAATTTTGGAAATATGGAATAATTCCAATCGGATATTTTTTCGAAGTTTATAATTTTGCTTAATCGAGAATGCAATCATGCTCTTACGTTGTCTTGTTTCTAGTTCACTGTGACCACATAGAATATTCTTTAGCACACCGAAGGGTATGCATCGGAGGTGATTAATTTTTTTTAAAACACTTCTTTTTGGAACCTGCCAATATAAACGCGGACACGAGGTCAGACTTTTGTCAGTATCCATTGTCTGGCTTATGGGAAGTCAGTAATTGAAAATTACTTGCCTATTGTCATAGTCATCAAACTCCATGGTTCGATAATGCTAGAACAGAATGCTTGGAATGAATGTATGCAAATGATATTCTCATTACACTTATTCGTGATCTTTGCACGTGGTTGTAACACAAGCAATACTTAATTCGAAAAGTTTTGCTCTGAATTAATTACTTGCGCACTACTCTGCGATACAGATTAAGAATATACATTATTCCAAGATTCTCTGTATACTATGGTGGGCAAGTATGAACACGTTTTGGAAACTAGTTATAGCTATGAATTTTCTTTACGTTTCGTGCGGATGGGTTGGTCTTGTTGGCTTCAGGATTAACTTCCCTGTATCGTCGCAACTCATATTGAAGTCACACAGTACATTACGTGCACGTTGAGTTATTATGCTTGGCGCTATAACTCTTCTGTGTACACCCATCATAAATAGTATCACTGAAAAATATTTGAATGTCATTTTCATTATGTGCAAATCGTAAAGCATGTGCATCTATATGTTTTACCTAGTAAGATACTGGCCAGTGTAAAGAACGGATGATTACACAGACTCTGTGTGAAGGAAACTGCTGATGTATTTGGATCTGTGAGCCAATGCCACGCTCCTACTGCTGTACAAACCGAGATGAATCCCAGGAGCACTGTAAGCAGGACTAGACCATGTATGATGTATTTAATATTAGATGATCAAGCATTAAGCACAGCAATGCAACATTAAATACGATGATAAATGCGGACTTGGGATTAACGAACAGTCACCTAGGACAATGACATTCAAGCAAGACCATTAGAATAATGAATACAATGTTTCCAGTTATACACAAATTTTGTTGAAGTGCATCACCGGGGCTCCAATAAAGTAAAAATTATTTGTACAGCAAAGAATGAACGGCAGAACAAAATTTTAAAATAAAATATTACTTTAAATGTCATTTGGAAAAATGTGAACTGCGTGCAGTGAATGATAATGAATAAGGTATGCAATAAATACAATTAACGTACTTCTCCATCGACGTGTCGATGGTTGAAGACTGGTAATAACCTCGGTTAGCCGTCTCTCGAAGGCCTTCAAGTCTGAAAGGTCATAGTTTAAGAATATAGTGGATAACCTCTCAATAGTAACACTAATTTCACGTTTACTGATGAAGGCATACAGCGAAGAGTATCACCCAGTCTTCTACTCTTCCCAAATATTCATCTTTACCTTCACATACTGTTTGGTCCAGCGACATTTTTTTTCTTTTTTTTTTTTCACCCCACAATCCCAGCACTAATCATGAAAACCTGAATCCCACCGTATAAAGGAAAACAATAAGAGTGGGATTATCAAAGATAACTAGGGAGATGCACGACGCTTTGATTTTAGGCGATACCAACAGAGATGTGTAGGGAGATACACAACGCCACGGTTTTAGGCGATACCAAAAGAATGGCGCTAAATCGTAGCGGTGAGTCCGCGAGTAGGATTCTGTGATCATCACCTCCGTCGATAATGCATATCCCGTCGTAGCCGAGCTGAACGTGATGATGAATGTGTAGCTTGGCGGGCAGAGGTTCTCCGCTACTTAACCCTGGTTCCCAGAGCAACCCTTATAACGAGGCCGCTCATCAGACAATGGATAAATATTTTTCTTTGCAATCTTAAATTCGAATCCACAGTGTAGGCTCGATAAGATTCACTAAGCCAAAAGCCACACCTCATGCCTGCCTACACTGAGGAGTGCAGCGATACGGTGCCAGTTTCCAGCATCGTTCCAAGCGGAAATATAGTCCCAACAATGAGTACTAGAGGGAACTATCCCGGAACTGTTTGAAACATATCTGAAAACAACACTGAAAGACAGCTCCTTATGCATACCTGCACTGAAGCGTATGGTGAGACTAGTATCCTTAATAGGTATTTTACCGATGTTACGTAGCAGAACTATTGTTAAGACTTATCAGGAACTATAGAACTCTTCGAGAAGTATTGAAAGGTTGGAACATTTTTTAGAGAGAGTTTTGGTAATTGACAAACAAGTGAAGACGAAGAAGGAAAAAATCAGTTGCCCAGAAATATTGAAAATTTAAAACATTGAGTTAGGTTTTCGAAATGTTACTAAATATTATTGGATTGTGACTTACTTTCGAAATTTATTCAGAATATAAAATTAAGGCTAAATAAAAGACCCCCAAAATATACGGAGCAGATACAAATTGAATTGAAATTGTTAATTGTCGAAAATAAATTATGCTCAAATTGAAACATTAATAAATTAAGTATTTGGAATATTAAAATAATCAAATTAATAATGTTAAATGTTAACACTTAGAAATCAAAAATCCTGGCGAAGAATATTCAGAAGTAATGGAAGTTGCCGTCGCGCAGGTGTCGGGAGTGGGGGGAGCCGAGTGTGGGGGGAGCGCTAAGGCATTACCACGACTGATCCGGACCCGGAGCGCTCATTCTTCCTCGAGCCGGTCTCCTATACCGGTCTCTTGGAAACATCCGTCTTATCCATTTCCAACCTTCTTCTTTTTCTATATTTATTTCTTCTTTACTTCCTTTTTTCTTTATCTGTCATTCTTTACTTTTTTATTTATCTCTTTTCTTATTTATTCTCTAATTCTACACCTTCGTTTCTTACATTTCTATTTCTGGATTTCTTAAATTCTATCTTTTTTTTATATCTTCTCGTTTTACTCTATTCTCACCCTCTTTACGTTGTGCTTGTCTTACTTGCCTTATTCCTTTGATCGGGTCGAGCATATTTAGTCGAGTAGTCATATAAGAGTAGTCACCCTGTTAGATTAGCTACACGTATAGACCATGGTGTCGGGGGTTGCCCTTCCGCCTCATCCGCTGAGCTTGCTCAGTGG
>JARQSV010000751.1:208211-233358 GCA_030142285.1 Calameuta idolon | reverse complement strand
CTCTGGGAATCAGCGATAAGTTGCGGAGAACCTCTGCCCGCCAAGCTACACGTTCATGATCACGTTCAGCTCGGCTATGACGGAATATGCATTATCGACGGAGGCGATGATCACGAAATCCTACTCCTGAACTTGCCGCTACGATTTAGCGCCATGTTTTTGGTATCGCCTAAAATCGTAGCGTTGTGCATCTCCCTGCTCATCTCTGCTAAAACCGTAGCGTTGTATGTACATCTGCCTAATCGTCTCTGGTTCTTGAAATTCTCCAGAGTTTCTTCTGACACGTCCTAGGTAAATAATGGCTGAACATAGGTGAAAATTTCAATAAAAAATAAAAAATCCGTAGCCGCTGCAATTATTATGTCGAATTTCTATTCACCATTCGTGGTTTCCCGTTATCCAACTTTTCTTGACTCGTGTTAACACAAGGACTCACTATTCGCTGGTTCCAGCGGAATATGGATGCTCAATGCAGTGATATTCTTTTCACATAAATATCTACATTGTGTCCAATTTTCAAAGCTGATCAGGCAGGAGGTGCGTCTCCATAATATTGTGTCATGCCTACATAACATATATTCAGGGGCTATGTATAGATCTTAGGAATAGAATGGAATAGAAAAACTGGGATATCTGCTGATTGGAGGAGAAAGCCAAAAAAATGTTATAGATAAAAATTAATCATCTATTATTTTCAGCTAACAAATAATTTTAATTATATCTTCTTTTTCGGTTTTGTAAAACTATTATTCAACTATACAATTATATATATATATAAACATTTGAGTATCCATACTACATATAAATATATGTATATAGACGATATACATCGTCTATGTAAAACAAATCTTGATTACTTGTATGTCACGCTCGATCAGTTACGAGATAAGAGAAAAAGGTAGGTAACCGTTTCAATAGTTTGAATTATCCTAATATTTCTTAGAGTTAATATCACTTTGTATATTGCCTCCTGTAATCTTGAAAAGCAATTTGCTTGAGTCAATTACATAACACACTGGGTCAGCTAAGTGATATGAGGACAATGTTACAATATTCAAGAACTATAAACAGCTTGACAGCATATTCTGTCAAGAAGAAATATAATAATCAGAGACCAGGTAGCTTCACCAAACAGCATACATAAAGTACATCAAGTATCATAGCAAGTTAATCAAACTTAAGATGAATTTTGTAAATGGCATCAATGACTTACAATGTATGTGATAAGAGAATATTTTTATTAATGGAGGAATTTCAGTAGCACGTGCGCTTACGTCTTACTTAACCTTATTTCAAATAATATTTGCTCTTAGCTCAAAAGATTTGCAACGCAAATTTATTTACTGACCAAAAGACGGACGCCAGTCAAACTATATGGGACCCATCCAATATATTCTACTGTCCTACGGATCACAAATATGCTATTGTTATACTAAATCGTCCTATCCGGTGGAAACAGGAATTGTTATTACAGATATGGAAAAATGGTGAGTTTTTAGAATTAAAAATTTTAATGCTATTTCTAATGTTTATTGTGTATGCAATCATATTTTATACTTGTAGCGAAGATAACAGTTACAGTAGATGGAGGTACCGACAGATGGATCACGTTCCTTGGACAACAAGGTGAAAGTGTATTGAGTGGAAAGTGTAAAGAATATATGCCAGATATCATAACTGGTGATTTTGACAGCATTTGTCCTGAAATATTGGAAAAACTTAAGAGTAATGGTGCTATGGTTATTAATACCCCAGATCAAAATGCTACTGATTACGCTAAAGCTCTTATGCAGCTTGGAGCCTACACCAAGAACCGAAATATACAAGTAATTTATCTTTAAACAAAAAATGGTACAGAAATCTAAGAACATAATATAATAATTTTTATTATTAATAGCTTGATGGTGTGTATGTGTTTAATGACACATCTGGAAGAATTGATCATATAATTTCAAACATCAACACACTGTACATGAGTAATCACTTATTAGGCAATACTCAGGTAAATATATGCTACAAAGTATATCTGGACTTGAACCGTTAATTTGTTCTTACATCATTTAGGTAATACATGTGGCTAGCAATTCATTAACATGGCTGCTGCAGCCTGGAAAGCACAAAATAATTATTCCTAATGACTTGGTCGAGCAGAGCAGTTGGTGCAGTCTTCTACCGTTTGGTGCTCCCGTTAATTGTATAAGTACAAGAGGCTTAAAATGGGACTTAGGTTGGTGTCAGGCTTATAAAAATTAGGTATCATTTGTGTAAATCGTACATGAGGTAAATTTATGATAATTCTCTTCAGACAATTCAACTATGGAATTTGGTGGGCTTCTAAGTTCATCAAACACATACAACGGATATCCTGAGGTAACAGTAACCACAGATACAGCTACAATATGGGCAATGGGAATAGAGCCACTCATTAAAACGGTAGTTGATGATTAATCCTGTGACAACTAATTGAGCTATATAAAATATTTTGCACTTAAGGATTTAATCTCAGTTAGTTCTCCAGATATATGTAGCACGCGTACCTGGTTCTTGAATTTTCTATGTATTCCTTCTGTAGTAATATTATACATATACTATATTCAGACATGTATCTATGCCATGGATTAGATCAAGAGTAAGAATAGTCATATATTTATATGTGATTAGTTATCCAACACTTCTCACTATATTATGATTACCTCGTTACAAAGGCACAAACATTAAGTATAATACAAAATTTATAAAGATCTTAATATAATCTACTGTTATGAATTCCAATCCAGTTTTTGCACACCATTTTGTTTCATCTTTGTTGGTAACTACTATGAGTAATTTTTCATTCGAACTGTATAGTATATTTAATGTTTTCTTCTGGTCGCAACATATAAATATATTGAAGGCACAGAAAAATAGGTGTATCTAAAGCATATCACAAGCAACACACATGACGGCAATGTACTTCGAAGTCTTCTGAATACATGATGTACAAGTATAGAATTAATTATTTGTGTTAAATATGTACTTCAATTTCATCTTCATGTGAGCCATTTATAGCTTGGGTTTAAATCGTTCTTATAATTTATTAAATGAAAACAGAGAACGGATATATTTAATGATTGTAAAAAATATATTTTTAGGTGAACTTTCCAACATAGTTTAATTTATAAAATATATTTCCCCATTGATCTATATATAATAATTATAAATCTAAATATATATAAATCCTTTGAGTAACTAATTCAAACAATCAATATGCCTGCTTATTTCTGTCATTCAGACTGTAAATAATAATTATTGTAAATATATGACCAAGTAAAAAACTCACAAAAAGATGTCCTGCATTCATCCAACAGAGATTCCTAAGTCTTCGACATTAGACATGGCGGTCCAGTAATAAAATCTATTTTGAGAATCATCTGGGTCCCCTACTAAACAAAGTCGTTTATCGCCATCATTTCTCATCAGACTTTAACAATTTCTGGTAGCCCCACGCGTCAAGAATGCACGTCATTCGACATATTCCTTTGCTCATTATTCTCATCGCAATAAGCCGTGCAGAAAATGACGTCACTGAACCCATTTTGGAAATCCGTGAGTATATTTTTAATATTATCGCTTTCATATAAGGACACAAAAAATATTACAATACTTTATACAAGTTTTTCATACATAGATTATTTTAATTTCTGTTTCTTTTTAGCTGAAACGGAAATGAGCAATAACAGTAGTGAAGTAACGGAAGTGCAACATGCAACATGTAAAATTACTACCGACGAGTTGGTCGCCAATGCACAAGCTACTGTCACTAGAGTTCTTACTGGAGTTTGTAATGCAAGTAAGAATATAGGAATGATCCATTCTTTAGTTTTCCGTGTCCAGAATTATAAATGGACTTTGAACAACATTCAATTTCGTTTGGCGAATGAAAATTAACTTGGCAATATCCATGTCAAATAAAAGCCGTATATTTGAATAACGAATTGACTTTTCTCATGTCCACAGTTCTTTTTCAGAGACAAACAATAATATAATCAGACCACAGTTTGATATAGTGCGCTTGTTATATATGCACAATTTTTTGAAAATTATTAAAATTGCAGAAACAATGAACGACCGATTTGATAAATTAGAAAAAGACGTAAGGTTTCGTTTGGAAGAGATAAAAAGTACTCTCAAAACTATTTTAAGAGAAATAAACGGTTTTCATAAGGACAATGACAATTCAGTGAATCGAAAAAGAATTCAAGAAACAATCAGAAGCGATCATCAGCCTGTTGCTACCAAGACAGAAAGATCATCCCCTAGGCAGGATGAAATAAATAAATTTAATATCACTGTCCATCAAATTTCAACACAAAATGGTTTTAATTCTTTTAATTCTATTCGAAATATACCAGTAAACATCTATATGGAATACTAAATCTTATTTACGTCCAAGGTCCAGCAAGGGTCTTCACTTATTATTGGCGAGTAACCGATATTATGGAAAAATTAACACAATGGAATTCCGATCAGTCTCTACGTAGTTCGACTTTCCATATCAGTCAGGGTGGTTACGCAATGTTTCTCAGGATAACTCCAAGACATTTCCCAGAAGATTCAGTTTACTTCGGTTTCGGCGTGACCCGTGGTCGATTTGATTCAATTCTCAAATGGCCATTTCCTCTGAAGACACGTATTGAGGTGAAAAATATCGTTTTTAGATTAATCTTTTTGCTTTTAAGCTCCTCCTCTTTCCTTTTTTAAAAAAAAAAATTTCTTATATATTCTTCAGTGAATCAATGAGGCTTTCCCTTTTCTATGAAATTCTAAGGATACAAATACGAGTCTGGGAAAATACCTAGAAGACAATGGCCAATCCTAATAAAATAAAGCGAAACCCTTATTCCCTATCAGAAATTGTAGATCTCTTAACCATTCCCTTAAACGTAGCCATATTTATCGTATCTTCTCAGGCCTCATGATTTTCCCATTGCGAAAACGGAAATTTCATCGGTCAGCATTTCTTTTCCTCAGATAGAAAAGCGTTTCTCTTAAAAAAAACTCCATTTTTTTCTAAATACATTATATTTTTTCCAAAGATACTCGACCACTCTGTGGAAGGATGGCGCGCGGACAGAGTCTCTCAAATTTGGGATCCTTCAGCAATCTCTTCTGAAATATATTGGGCAAGACCAAAAATGACTGAGGAGTCAGATAATCCTGAATACATTGGACTGGTTGTACCCAAACGCATGATCCTCTCAACACCATTGTTATCATCGTGGCCTTCGAATCCACCTTACGTTACAAAATCAGTCAACGGATACGTATGGAATGACAGTATTCTAGTTAAACTAACGGTATTCTTATAAAATTGATATATAAGATATACATAAGGATAATAATCGTGGTTGTAACAAGGAGTAATGTGTGAACGCAAATAAGCAAGTACTATTTAGCATTTTTATTATTACGCATCACAAAATGGAAATTATAATTGAAACATCTATATTTATCGTACGCTTTAGCAGTACTGCTGTCGTCGATAGAAGTAAATATTGAATGACTTCGAGATTACTTAATCAGCCTACAGAAAAACGTCATTACGAACAAATATAAAAGTTACAAGAGAAAATAATAAATTTCACAGAAATCAAATTTTTTTCTTAATTGAATTACACGAGATTGCCAAGCAACATTCGTACATTATGTGTATGTGAAGTACAGAAGAAACAATTTTTAATTAAATTTCATAAACTAAAAATATTATGCATCATTTAGTTTGGTCTTAGAGAAAACTATTTTTCAGAATTTATAATTGATATTTTGAATTTTTATAAGTAGCAATTAATCCGATCTAAGAAGAAGAAGATTAACTCTCGTATGATTCATGAAGCGTATTCTTTCGTGGTGGAAATGCTGAATAATCCTGAGAGATTTCCGGCCAGTTTGTTTCTCGATCCATTGATTCTTGAATCTCTTGGGAAGCAGCGCGGAGTAGGGCTCTGTACAACGGAGCCGGAAGTCGAACATTCTTGGAATCCTCAAACTGTGGTACCAGGGGATTTCCGGTGAAGCTTCTCTTGCGGCCGCAACCTGTAATTACAAGAAAAGTAAATACTACTGATTTTTACAGTTTTGTAATAGATTACAAATAACAATAGGATCTTATAATTATTGTTATTTACTATTTTTACCTCAACTATCAAATCACTCGATAATTATTCTTTTATTACCAGTAAACGCGTTGCAAAATGGTCGTTTTGGCTTAGTCGATCCATCTGCTTCCAAAGCCTCCAGGAACTGCTGATCGATCTTAAAATAGTTAATGTTATTGTCTAACGGGTGAAAAACAAACAAAAAAATTTTTTTTAATTTATTTTCATGATTCAATTAACTCTGTAGAACGGTGAACCACGAACGCTAGAATCAAACTTAATATAACAAACCTTGAAAGTAATAAGTGTGCTGAATGATTTTATAAATAAATTCTATCCAATTAGATGAACTTTACGCCAATCGTCTATAACGTTAATTACTCCTTGACTATTTTTTATTTCTTTATGGTTGAATAATTAATATATATATATATATTACCCTGTCTTGCACTGCCGTGCAGCTTGCCAAGAAAATTATACAAGTAAATGCCAAGACACAGCATAAGTATCTGGTAACCTGAAAGCAAAGAATTAAACAATTATATTTACTATAAAACTTCGGATAGAATTTATAAAATTAATAAAAATATTAAGAATCGTATTATCTGACTACTCTCTCATATTACAGGCTTAGATAATGATCGTCAGGATCATTATCATCGCCAATAAAAATTCTATATATCAAACACACACGATATCACTGAATGTCTCAGTAATTACAGTAACGACTATAATCCGATTATGCAAACTATTAGTTTTGCATCCCCGTTAAGTAATAATTAATCTTCTCGTCAGTCGAACTCTTCTCTCAAAATTTAGGAAATGCAACATCTTCGTCACTGTAATTCATGTTACGTAATAACATCTGACCCGTTACATAATATCAAAATGAATATTAATAATTTCTAATTATTTTTCTTTAATCAATATATGTATATCGTTTACAGTTCGCAATAATGCATTTCCGATCGTCCCGTCGTGCTTCACGTTTAATCGATAGATTTTTTTTTCAAATAATAAACCTGTCAAGTATCCGTCAGCAGAAAATCGCATGAAGTTCGAAACGAATCAATTGACCTTATAAGTGAGCATATAATAACTGCAAGGGGTCTGCCGTCTCGTTACAAAGACGAGATTAATTTCATCCAGTAAAACCTTGCGTATATGTAGACTTGAATAAGAAACGAAAAACTAACTTTACAAGTGTTTTCCTTATCTTATAAAATATCTGATTTTTTTTCTACATATTTTCCCATTCGCTACATCGAATCGTTCTCGTGCTATAGCCTTGAGTAAAAGAAATTCAAAGGAAACTGTGTGAATTGGAAAATTTTCAAAAAGTACTAATACAACGATAAAACAATGGATCCCCCCTTTCTCTACTATATCAGTGACCCAGACGATAAGAGCAACGGACGTGTCGTCAAAATTTTCGTACGTACTTTGATGCCTATTGTATTCCTTATCTACATAAATATATATATGCGTATATAACATCAGACTCTCATTAGTACATACATTATGTACATACTCAGAGACTATGTATTGTTCAAAAAGCTTTTCAAGTGAGCTTTTTTAATAAATGAGAGGTGAGACGTAGATATAGGCATAATACGTTTTTATCACAGATTTGATCTCTTTAGGCGCTTAAAATAATTTTATGATTTTTTTTTTCAGGATATATATTTATTTATATATCTTAGGGGACTATTACGACGTTCGACAGGATATGCAGAATCGAACGATCGCCTATATTTTCTGTCTTAAAGCACAGTGTATGACATAAAGCCGATACACAATAAATGGCAGTCTTGCGAAAAATATGTATACTTCAAGATATCGATATCGAGGAATTGATCACACCCTTGAATGCAAAGGGTATTGATTTTCTTTATTTGTTTTTACAGTGAGATGACAATCTGCCTAGGACGGCTGTGAGTGGTAATACGAGAGATGTCAAAATTCACTCCCGTCAATCCAATAGACGTTTATCGTTTATGCCTACAAAGATACGTAAATAGGGATTTAGAAAAGATATGCCTCTTTCCTGTAAACGTTATACAGCTGTTTATAAAGATGAGGAAAAAGAAGCGTAATCGTAGCTTGGATGGTTTCCCTTGTGTGAAAACGTTTATAAGGTGAATAATATAGTGATTATAAAAGATTGAATTGTCATCACTATCGACTAACTCTCGAAAATGACATAAGTTGGTAAAATATTTTTTCTATTTTCTTTCAGAGCACAGATACAATTCCAGTCTCGCCCTTTTTGTCATTTCAGATGCATTTTCTTTCTGGTGTAATTTTATCAAAATATTACTACGTCCTATTGCCAAATTATATATAATTCGCGATATTAATTTTCTATTCGAATTTACATGTCCCGCTCAAGCTTATTTAGATTCACGATGTGTCTTTACAAAGTTTATGATTGTCCAATGGAAGTTACGTGTACATAGAATGTGCATTGACTGTGCTGCAAGTCTTGATGCCTTCAGCTGTCTACGTCCCGAAGATATTTCTATTGTCAATAGGATAGAAACTACTGAATCCAAATCTAGTACCGCGTCAGTGACGACTTATATACGTGTAAGAAGTGCCTTAGTCGAAAGTATACTTATCGTGGATTTTGAAAATATTCATTTTTTAACGGGAGACAATGGACTCCTATAATTAATTTATCCAACACAGATAATGCATTATCTTCTTATTTAAAATTCATTAGTCGTCTACTAAGGACCGTCGAATCTTGAATTTATCCGATAACAACCTGTGGAATGTGATCCTAGGTTCTCAGAGAGGGACCAACATTTTTTCAACGAAAAAGAAAAATTCATTCCAAAGAACATTCATAGACGATATTGAAAAGTTATTTATTGCCAATAAATTTTTGTTCAAAAACTCAATTCTTCGTTTCGATATTTAGACCAAGGAATTATATCAATTATGCGTTACACGGTCTTTATACGGAGATATGAGATTTTCATACTTAAAAAAAAAAGGTACTCAATAGCAAATAATGTGATGTAAGAAATTTTGCAGTATCAAAATACCAATGACGTACCTTCATGATGGATTTTTGAATAAGTGTCGAAGCGTCTCAACCAGTTTGGAGATTTGTCAAGGGAAGAAAAGTTTCTCAACACTCTGTCAAGAAGACGTCGTAATCAAAGCACGCGCGCTCCAAGCTAAGGGTTGTGTTTGGGGCTGAAATAGCGCGTTCACACTCTTCAAATACATCCCCCTCCATGCTGGCACGGGGGTTTAAATACATGCGCAGCTTCGCCAATGCGTGACGTCTGCGAATCAACATGACATATTCGTCTTAACTGCCACCCTCGTGGTCATGATTTCCTCTGTGGTTTTCCATAACAATAAATAGCCCCACGAAAAGTCTTAGCCTTATCCCTGGAAACACGGAAATTCATATCACCGGAAAATATCCGCAATACGTATGCACATTGCATCTGGAAGACTGGGACGAAAAGTATGAACTTAAGGAACATTAATATGTAAACTTAGAGGACGTATGCATATGTGACTTTTCAGGAAAACGAGGAATATTACAGAAAATTCAAGGGGGGAATGAATGATCATAACGATAATAATAAAATATACCTGTCACACACAAACACTTAAATTAATCTTACTAAAAATCAATTTTTTAATTGATAATAATTTCTTAATATTTAACAACGAAAAAACAATGTGAATTAATTCATTAATTTTAGGTATAACCACTTTATCTTCATGGATCATCAAAACTGTATTTTTATCGAAGTAAGTCGCAGTGAGATTATGAGTGGTTGTGTAAAACCCAAAATCGATGAAATATCCAGTCAAAATGTTGATCGTTTACTTGTCATCTGAACAAAAAAAAGTAACTCCCGGAAGTAACGTGCGACAACCGAACCTGTAACAGTCTGTATAAATCATAGAAAAACTGTTGGAGTTAAGTACTTACAGCGTTCGCGCATCAGAGCCTGCTGTGTCTCAATAAGGCCATTCAAGCTAGTCAGAATGTTTATCCCTTTGAGAAGTTATTTTTAAGTTCATTTGAAATCGCAAACGTCGAATCTTATCGAGCAAAAGTAGACACTTTTATATCTTAGAGTTGATAGAGTTACTTCATAAAGGTAGTAAAACTTTTTTTTTTAATACATTTTTCAGAGCCACCATGTATGTCGAAGAGAAAATAAAAGTCAGTCTGAAAGTTTATTCGATTAACGCCATTATAGTTGTCATAATAAAATATGATATGAACGATACTTTGTTATCTTGGCTAATTAAGAAACGTGTTCTTAGATAACACGTTAACCAACCTCTGAAATTTTGCTATACCGAAGGGACACTTTTCACTCGCGAAACTTTGTAAAGAATAACATTCGAAAGTACATAGGTTGGCAAAACTGGTTTCGTGATACTGTTTTTGGGAGTCCCGAGTAACGCTTAACAAGGAGGCGGCTAAAAAAGCTTTTCTTAATTTCGCACGAGAATCCATCAAAAACTTTTGCAATCTTCGGATGACAAGAAATAGAGGGTGTAAGCATCTCTTCTCGGAGTGCAGTCTCCTTTTGTCTCGAGTTTATATTCCAAGGATCATAATTCGAGGCAAACAAGACTGGCTAATCGTGTCTCCTTTAAAAATTTGATATAAGAAACAGATAAATAATCTTGGTACCGCGTGATTCTTGTCTGATAAATTTTTCTCTGTTACAAGATACAAAATATAAGTGGTAGCCAATGTACGCGGATAACTAGGAATATTTTTGAATTGACATTTCTCAACTTAATCTCGTTGCCATTTTCAAACGGCAGTCAAAAAATGACATAAATATTTTTCCATAATTTTACAGGCTCTCGCGAAATAAATCGCCGCACTAAAACTTATGAATAAGAGATGCAGCCTGTATCTCGAAAATGCTTTACTGATCCTCCGTGATATAAAATAGAGGAATTGCTTTAAAGTCTTTCATATACAATTTTATTCTTATTATGCGAGACTTCATCGCAGCAACATAACTTATTGAATTTACGTCGTGCAAAGACAAAAGTCAAGTTTTAACCCAAAAGCGATTAAGATCATATATTTTTGTTGAGATTCGTGCTACTCTCCGAGAAGATTATAAGAAATTAGAAATTAGTTATCCGCGTGCACAGATTTCTCAAATACTCGAAAATATCGAATAACTGACATTTAGATAATATTATTTATATTCAATAAAATTATTTCTGCAATTTAATACATTATTTTTTTATTCACTGCCTTTCTGTATCCCCACTCTTTCGTCTGTAATGAAATAAAGCATTCGAGAAATTCTTCAGTAATGATTTCTATTTAGTAATAATCACTTAACTTTGCGATTAATCTGTTAATTACGAACGTTTCAATAGTCCAACTATACTGTAAATTTTATTATATTAGTGGGAACGGATACAACATTTTTGATGTAATATAATAATATATAAATAACATTATATCATTTTATTTACTTCGTTTTCAACTATTGCTATCAGATTAATTTAATTATACTTGCTCCAGAAATAATTTATAATATTATTTTAATATTTTTACAATGGAGTGTACACATATGACTCAAGACCCAAGATCTTTACAGGCCCGGATAGCTCAGTCGGTAGAGCATCAGACTTTTAATCTGAGGGTCCAGGGTTCGAGTCCCTGTTCGGGCGATTATTTTTGCAATATTATAAGTACAACAAAGAACCTCGCTGTTATCAGTTTAACAAATTTTGTAATTTCCCTTTATCAATTTTCGGATACAAATAGACGAAATCGCTGATGAGCATATTAGATCTTTATTACAAATATCATGAGTACATGAAACCCGGATCTGTACAGTCTTCTAAACCATTATTAAGAATTTTACTAAACGTCGGGACGTATAGCACGATGACAATAACGAAAGTGAATTATAAGTAAATTCTTATTGCGATATGGCAAGAAGGAAAACTGTTAAAAGTGTATTTCTACAGTCTTCAGGACAACTGATAATTCAATCATACAACTTATGCAAGATGTGTTGCTTCTATTCTTCTCAAAGGATGAATAGTTTATGAATTAAAATCATTTCTAAGATTGCTCCATAATGCTACCATCCGCCATACCAAAGAAAGCTTTATTGGCCATCTTTATGAAAAGTCCAGTCTCCACGACTCCAGGTATGAGTAGAATTTCCGTGTTGACCTTATTCCAATCGGTGATCTCGTGCGGAAAGTGCCAGTCCAAAATGAAATTGCCATTATCAGTAACAACGGGACCCTGAAGTGACAAATTACGACGATAAAAACAAAAAGTATGAATGAAAAAAAGGTGACACATGCATAAAATCATGAGGTTAAAGAAATAATCAAACTCGGAAACACATGTCTCTTACCGCTTTCGCTTTAGCCATTCTGATCTCTAGAGATCCGCCATAATTATCCTCAATTCTGCGTTGTATAGGGACGTACGCCATTGGCACCACCTCTATCGGAATGCCCTTCTTATATTGTTCTCCAAGTCTTTGAGAATTTTTTCTAAAATCAAAAATATAGTCCACCACTATATTCAAGAGTTTCTGAAAATCCTTAAAATAAGACAAAGCTCACGTGTAATCAGCGATAACGATAAAGAGATCAGCACAGGAAGCGATTATCTTTTCTTGCAACAAGCATCCGCCGCCACCTTTGATGAGGTTCAATTCAGAATCGACCTCGTCGGCCCCATCGATGGCACAGTCCAACTGTCAACACTTATATTAATAAATAAAAAAAATGGCACGGAGATAAAATATACATGAAAAAGAAGAAACTATGAAAATTACTTTCGGGTGGGTTTCTAAGTCTCCTAAGGTGAGTCGATGATTGACGATCAGCTGACGCGATTGGAATGACGTCGGAATGCATACAACATTTAGTTTTTCTTCTTTCACGCGTTCAGCTGTAAAACATATTCGTAGTTCTCTTGTCCGTTACAATAATTTTGACGTATAACACGAAACTAATAAATCATTGTATTGCACTGCATTGAAAAATACAGTTACTCCGCACAGATAAAGTGCACACCTGATGTTGAAGGTAATCAACAATGAAAATGGGGCATGCCAATCCAATGAATTGCATAAGAAAAATAGGTTTCAGAAAGTCACTTGGCGTTAAAGCAATCTAGAAACAAAATTAGCATTCTCGTTATCGACTTACGATAAAATATACGAGAACGCTGAGGATAATCTCAGCAAAGGTCGGGGATCAATTTTTTTTTTGTTACGTCAGCTGTATTAACGGTGCTGCATTAGCCAAAAATGAATATCCTGAATTAAATCTTTAAGAAAGTATAACATAGGATTAGTTAACGCTAGGAAAAGCACGTAATATATAAAATAAAGACTGTCGCTACAAGTTAAAAGAGCAAAATTGTAAATATACATTTTCTTACCGAGTCGATGAACAGCATAAATAATGGTAGAACCACTGCCAATACCGATGACATTGTTATCCTGTAAATGAGAAAAAGAAAACAGCACTTTAAAAGCACCGGTACCCACATAACCTCCAAACAATATTCCAATACAAATATTTGAACAGGAACCTTACTTTAACATATTCATCGATCGCCTTGTATGCGGCAGCTTTCTTGGCACTTTCAAGTGGCCCCATTGTCCTCGAGAATTCCCGGAAAATCTTATTAAATCTTCTCACAGCGATAATATCCAAACGCGTACTAGCATCCAGTAGTGTTTTCAAAATCATCGTCTGTCAGCTGTTGCTCGTTGGACCAATCAGCGAGAAGAGCGAATGGTCACCAAGCGCCCTCTAACTGCTTTACGAGTTATGGCGGTAAATTCAAACAAAGTTAACAGTCAATGACACAAAGCAGTAACACGTTATTAACGCAGGTAACGAGCGAGCAAAGATTATTCATTGAATTTCCATTATATTCAGCATCAGAGGCGTATAACACAAAATACAACCAAACACAATTTACATTTCGTTAATTATTATGTATAAGATTTCACTTGAATCCTTTATTAGTAAATAATGTTTCTCGATTCACCATCCATCCCCAGGTCCCTCAACAGAGCACGTCTTCGTCGACGTCCTACCGTCGCCTCCTTCGTGGAATCTCACCTCCGTCATCCAATAATCGTTTTCTCCGTCCTAATGCGCAACAGTCATCCCAATTAATTAATCCTTTCAATCTATCGAACATTCGCTCGTTCCTCCTCTGTTTGACAATCACACACCCTCGACCGGCCAATAAAAACCCGAGCACAGCCGCGTATTCTATATCTAAAGAAATCAATTAATTTTTTTTAGAAATTTTTAAAAATTAATTCCTTCCGCAGATAGCAGAGTGTCGGGCTGGATTAAGGGCGCGACTTATGTATTACATATTATCCTACAATTTGTGGAGAACCTATCACCTACCACCGATTTCGCGTAGCTACTATACATAATGTCAAATATTAACCGCCCCCAACGTTTCTCAAAAAAAAAAAAATAAAATAAAAAAAATACGATGCTCTCTAAGCATTTAGTAGCCCGTCCAAATGATGATCAATAAAGAAACGCTGGGCCCACAATACTAACGCCTACGAAGATCGCAAACAGTGACATCGACACTAATTCGAACCGAAATTTTGATTGTAAAATGACATTCAAATTCCCGCGATTCACTTCGGGCGCACACTCGACCACTCTTCCTCTATCTACACATTTCGCGTGCACAGGGCCTCATCTATCTACCGTCTACAATTCTCTTATTGCGCTCCTCACAGATCCGCCATACCTCCTTATTACCACGCGACAGCGGCCTCCCGAATTTCCACGAGATACGAAAGGCAAGAAAGAAGGTAGATGGAGAAAAGAAAGAAAGAGAAAATAAAGGCAAGCCAAAACGTACAGTCGCACTTTGGCTGCCGCGTATCGCGACGACGCGATGAACGTTCTTAGACGCTAATAATTATAATTGTAATAATATTCAATATAATGACATAATACAATAGAGTAACGCTTCGCCTTACGCAATGCTTCCTTCCCTAGTGAGTCGAGATCCGCGACGGCCATATTCACTCTGTTTTATTTAAATTTTACTCTTCGTTGCAATTTTCAAAAAAAAAAAATACTTCTCCCCTCACAATTGAGCATATCGGTCGCCGTGGTGCTCTGACTCGAATTTACCAGGCGGTCCCGCGCGGTAACGATTTCACGAGTCTCGAATTGACTCGACGCCAACTTCCCAAGAGATTCTGATAGCCGCTCGTGTAGACAATTAATTGAAATGCGTTTTGCAGAGTGTTTCGAAGTATTGAAAAATCAAATAAGAATCCCGGGACGCAGCCGGTAATCGTCAATAACGACGAAGATACTTTAGCGTTAACTATAATAAATTCATTTGTTACAATTAATAATTATATATTACAATGAGGCCCCGATCTCACGGCGCAGCCCTCTATCTAGATACAAGCCTTAACGTGCATTAGTAGTATTAATGATAACCGTAATCGTATTCGTAATCATAAGAACGACGGTAATTATAATAAATCATCAAGTATCAATTAAATTCACGTATACCTTTTCACATTACCCGATCGAGCTCCCAATATATTCTACACAAGTATAGATACAATAGATCTCCTCGTTCTTAAGTATCCCATACGCAAAACATATTCATCATACAGCTGCGCACAGTCACTTTCTCCATCTTCCTCTTTCAATCTTAACACATTTTATCTAATATAACACAACGCCTGTCTCCACCCCTCCCCCATCTCTCTCTCTCTCTCGCCCCCATTCACTCGATTGCATATTTGCTGCACTCTTCACCAATTCGGTGCAGCGCCTACGCCTATCTACGTAGCCGGTGTACATATTTAGGCGTACGCACTACCTCCCGTATACCTATACATTGTACAGCTCTCTCTCTCTCTTACTCTCTCTTTTTCTTTATCAACTTACTTATACGTATACGGTAGACAACGGTACGCAAAATAGAGTAAATACAAATTGAACATTGAACGTTCGTTCGAAGAGTTTATTTTATATTATTCGTCACGACTATGTGAAAAATGTCCTTTTCGCGCTTCTGTTGTCATTACAATTAATCGTCGTTCGTCATCGGGCCAATTGTCCCGATGCACTTTGTAACTTTCAAAATAAGATAATGGTCCGTCGCGAATTTACTATAGTTCGTGCACTTCACACATTCCGACATATCCAATATACGCATAGCCAACGTGATTTTTCATTCGGCAACGGTACTTTTACGGTATTAAAGAAATAGGATAGGAGTGGGGGTATGACGATTCTGAATTTTTTTAAATGAGATAACGCTCGCGATAGTCTTCAGTCCGTGCGACGCTACCTCATCGAGCTTTGTTATATTCTTTAAATCGTCATTACTATTCCCTCGGGTTCAAATAGTTCTGTCTAGAGGTTAACAGAGCCGAGCATAATTTTTGTCTTCGGCTGTACTTGAGACAATACGATTTGATTTCTGCAGCTCTAAGGACGTCAAGACAGCAGTCGCGCCTCTACGTAGTAAACGCTCGATGTACGTCAGGAACAGATGAATGTTACTTTCAAGATATTAATTTGCCTGACATCGAGAAAATGAGTACCGAGAGAAAATTTCCGAGAAAGGCGCTTGACCTCGGCGCTATAGAAAACATCCCGTCGCCTCGCGTAAGCGCCGAGCCTGGATTTTGACTCTTTTTCGTTATTTCTTATTCGCTTTTGTCTCTTAATTAATTAAAGGAAGAAGCACTAGCATTGCGAGACTTTTCACGCGCTAGACACATCAAGCCTTAAGATCCCACACGCATCCTCTTTCTGAATGTAGCATTCATCACTTTATTTAACTTAAGTTACTTTACAAGTTTTTTTTACTTTTTTTTTGTTCGCGAAATGAACAGAAAAAGAAAGAGTATAGAAAGAGAGATTTAGAGAGGGGTGAGGGAGGGGGGGGGGGGATGAACGCGAAATGAACAGAGAAAGTAAGAGTATAGAGAGATTTGGGGGGGGGGGGGCATAGAAAGAAAAAGAGAGGAGAGTACAAGCAAAAACAATTGACAGGGCTGATGAAGCGACAGAAGAAGAAAAAATAAAGACCACGAAGAACAGAGATGTAAATCACATCAGTCCTAAGTATAGAAAATCAGAGAAGGCATAGCATAGCAGAAAAATCGAAAAATTCATTTTCGACCTCAACAATTCACATCGTTAATACATAACAGTAATAATAATAATAATAATAATAATAATAATAATAATAATAATAATAGAGTAAGGACGATTAGCAGTTTTATTCTTCTTGTACGTCTATTCTGTTTCGGTGAAAAGATCAACGCAGGATCGTGTCGGGACATAGGAAAATCTCGCCGGAATCAAATCCTCTTCTTTCGTTTTTCTCCATTAACGATCCCTTCGACTGGCTTCGTAAATTCGCGTCCGACTCGCGATAACAATTCGCATCATCCAAAAGTCCAACAAGCGTGACAAACGTCATTCGAAGCGTGCCCCGAGACCGTACCGAGTGTCTCTGTCTGATATGTAAATAAAAAATTTTTCAAAAAAGAACACAACAAAATGATTTTGCTAAGCATGTGATTTACGTTTTACAAAAAAAAAAGCAACAACAAAATATTACAGGAACGTACCCTCGTCCACCCGTTATCATGTATCAGTATTTTTACGGATCGTACACCCAAACTACATCGGACTGCATGTATACACGTACTCGATGCTCCACGTGCTCATCTAATGAGTATTTTCGAATAGACTGCACAACGAGTCCCGACTGACAGCGTCGAAAGTATCGTTGCGCCAGCGCGCAGCTTCCTTATAATTTCTCGACTGA
Source organism: Calameuta idolon (assembly GCA_030142285.1). Lineage (NCBI taxonomy): Eukaryota > Metazoa > Arthropoda > Insecta > Hymenoptera > Cephidae > Calameuta > Calameuta idolon. The sequence continues at coordinate 215,367 of JARQSV010000751.1, read as the reverse complement.
ATCAAAATAAAAACTCCCTTACACAGTTTACGAATCGACACAGCATTAACCATCTGTCACCGTGTGCCAATCACACGTGGAAAATAATAGGAAATCAATAACGTTTCGAGATCCGGTAAAAGACAATATTAATTGTACAAAGAAGCGGTTTATCGATCGAGTGTTGAGGGGGGGGCGGTGAAGAATGGGAGGGGGGACAGGAGAGAAAGAATGGAAGTCGAAATAAGTACGAATAAAAAAATGGCATAAACCGGCGAATCAGCCCTTGCGTATTATTTGGATAACATCGGCATAAGTGAGAGCAGCTATCAATTAGGCGATTACGGATAACAGATGTGGCTGGTAATAGACAGAGGATGTCGAAGAAGGGACGTCAAAGATTTTCAGGGATGGCCTAGGGATGTTCGAAATAATTATCAATATATAATATTATAATAATAACAATAATGATGAGGTGTTCTAAACAGTGCTAGGACTAGTGCTAGAGGGGGGGGGGGGGCATAGACGGGAAATCTCTCTCGGGGGGGTCTTAGAGGGGTAGGTAAAAGGGTGAGGGGGAAATGGGGGATTCATTTTTGTGTCTGTATGTGTATATATAAGGATAGCGGAGGGGTTAGTGCGGAGGCGGAGGTTCCGTCGACTGGTTTCTTCCGTCTACGGCCCTGACTGGCTTCCTGCGCGAAGGGCCCGTCACTCCGACTGGGCCCACACCGCCCCTGAGGTAAGCGGACGGCGGAGGAGCTGTCATCGGCTCCCGAATGGTACCCGTTCCCGTGTTCCTCATCGGCGGTGGCGGCAGTGGCTGCTGCAATACCTGTCGGACAATATAACACTTCTCGTTCACCGGTTCCAAGGTGCTTCCGGATGCGCGATCACAATTCGATAATGGTTCCTTCGCCCTTAAGAATCATTGACTGGTTATTCGATCCTCTGAATCGAGGGAAACATTGGGAGACGTTTTTGAGTAATACGTAGAATGTTATTATTATTGAACACGGTTTGGGACTTTATCGATATAATATATGAATCATGTGTATTCACAAGCACAATGAGGTTTCCTATGTATTTCAGTATTGAGTGATAAGCTACCGACAACATGAGGGGAGCAATCGATAGACGACGATTGTCATCGTGATAATTAGTACTAATATACGAAACTGTGAAATAGATTATATTTTATTAAACGTTGCATACTGCGAATTATAGTCTCGGTATTCTTACTTAGTCGCTTGGCGTATCGTCGTGCTTATCTTCCGGTACATTCGTTGAACTCCCTTCGCATCTAGACTTCCATCTTCGAGGAAAGACACTTGGTGGATGCTCTACCTTTCGTAATACCGAGCACGCAAAAATATTCAAACTCGTTCCGCGTAGACAGAACGCTATGCTAAGGCACAGGAGACCGTAGTCTCCTGACTCTACTGCGAGGTAGGAAGCATCAATTTCCTCGACGCTTCTGCTCACCTTCTACTTTACTTTATAATGTTTGATCTTTCGTTTCTTCTAAAGTTCTTGCCTAGGATGGCAATCAAAGTAAAAAGTTAATGAGAAAGGCAAGAGCGCCGAGGAGCGATCTCGACCTCGCTTAATAACGTTAAACATTTCTCAAGCGTAGAACGCAACTTTCTTTCCTACGATTCTACTCGTGAGAGCTGTGTCGCCTAAAGAAATATACGTCCACTCACCAACGGCTGCGGTAACACGCTGTGCATCAGAGTCTGAACCATTGGTGCACTCTGGGCAGTGATGCCGTTGGGGTTAGGAGGCAATCCCGGGCCGACGCTTCCTGTAGCAGCTTGAACAACGTGTTGCTGCTGTTGTTGCTGCTGTTGTGAATTCGATTGCAGTACGGATTTATTCGGGTTTGTTTGTTCCCTTTTGAGCTCCTGGCTGGAGCTCAACTTCTTCGTGGAGACGACCGAAGGACTCGCGTTCGGTGTCTCCGGACTGGTCGTCGCAGTGGTCGCACTCGACGCCGGCGTCTGCGCGCTCGATTGCTGCTGTGTCAACTCCGGGAGAGTCTGCGAGAGTGTGCCCACCACGAGTTCCCGAGCGAAGAGGCTTCGATTCGCACTCTCGCGCTCGATGCTCTGCAGCTGCGAATCCGAGAGCGTGGTCGCGATGCATCTGCGAAGACGAGGTGGTGCGATTATTGCCGTGAACTTTACTGATTCGTTTACCTCCAAGTCGGACTTTTCCGACGGCTGTCTCGAAGTGCCGACCGTCATTTTGAATTGTGAGAACTATTGACACTCTGTGGAGACGTTAGTGAGTTAAAGAAAAATATTGTTTTAAGAATGGCAGAAGATAACAAGATTTTATCACCATCGACTGACGTGTATTCGCACGACTGACTCTACAGCGGTACTTTGAACGGGCGACGAATCTTTTGGAATGTGCTTTTTGGCAACGAAGCGTGCTGGCCATGACACGCAATTCTGCATTTATATATGGAGCGGGCTATTAAAAATTCGCGGCTTTTCGAGAACGGGTCAGCACTTCATTCGCGACGTAGTTACGAGTGTGAGGATAAAGCGTAAATAATCGGCAATGAACTAGCTCGACTTGACGGCAAAGAACAAAGGAGAAGGAGAGGTTATCGATATTTATAGTAGAGTCATGACACTTCACAAGTACATTGACAGTAGAATTTACAGGATTAGGCAAAAGCACAATGTCTCCAGGTTATTGGACTCACCTCGGCAACAGAAACATTGAGTTCTGAGAGTTGGCGGGCGAAACGCCGGACGGGTTGATCGCGTTGGCTGCATTATTGTTACTAGCTGTACTATTGGCCACGACACTGGCCATGGTAGTCGAGTGTCCTCCGCTCGCACCACCTCCACCACCTCCACCTCCGCCACCACCCACGGAACCGATGACTTGAGTCTGCCTCCTGGGCAACCGTTCCAACTGTTGCCTGGCAGCCTGAAAAACCGGTAATCCATATAGCAACACTTGTCTCTTGGAAAACCCCAAGAACCTCGTAGCTTCCATATAATTCCGCAATTACCATTTTCTCCTCGTAGAAGATTAAATAAAAGGAGATTTCAACCTACTCTAACTTGCTGACGTTCTAGTTGTAGCTGCATCTGCAGCTGTTGCAGTTGCGATGGCGCCGAAGACACCTGTCCAGTACCACCACCGGTCCTGCGTACCCCGGATAGCTGGGAGAGTAACTCCGCGATAGGGTCTATACCTTCTCGACTGCTGGGACTTAATCCCCCCGAGGAACTGAAATGCATGTTGGACCTGCAGGTCCAATGTCACTCCGATGAACATTATCTAAGATGAGGTGACAATGAACTCGTATTCGAGACCAGGACGCATCACCGGGATTCCAATGAAATGATACTAATGAATATGAATGAGTGATCTGAGCGACTAATATGATAGAACATTGAATAGTTATATCAATGATTAGTACAGTTGATTAGAATCTCTTTGTCAATACCAAAGAACAGCACCGTCCCCAGTATATCGAATAAAAAAAATAAAAAGAAAACCTCAAGTTTCAGCAGTTTTCACACCGTCGTTGATTAAAAAATTCCTATTTACGAATATCTTTCTTAATTCGTCCCCTTCTACAAGCTTTATACAATAAATTCCTTTGCACACACTCTTAACCATAATTTTGCTATACCTTCGGGGTCTGGACCCACCAACACCCCTAGATGGATGTGGTATTCGCCGTACACCATGTCGGCTAGAAACGGGCTCATCCAGAAAAGAAATCAGGTCCCTAGGTCCACTGCGATGCTCAAGAGTCAAGTGACCAGCAAAGTCGTCCGTCACATGATTTGGATCCCCTCCTGGTAGAGAGGCGCATACTGGACAAACCTAGAGAACGATATAAAAATAATATAAAATACGATTCCTTGCGTGTAGCCATATTTAAAAATACTGTTAAACCGTCTCAATATACGCACCACTTCAAAGTTAGTGTCCAGATGATCAGCGGCCACGTGCTCCTGCAACGTAGCCTCTGTAAAACCCATTCTCGTACAGTAAGGGCAGGTTAGAGATTGGGGTTGCTCTACGCTCACTCCTTCTCCTCCGTAATACAATTCTGTATAGGAGAACAATGTATGAATTAAATATAAAATTACATAAAAAGTAATTCATGCCATTCCCCAAGCACCGTATCATCTCGGTTGACTTATTAAGTCGACTAATGAGATAAGAACCAGCATATGGCTAATTACCGAAGTCAGATCTAGTGAGTATGCATTGCATAGGATGATCGGTGAGGTGGCGTGTAGTACTGGCGCCGGCCTCATAGCAGCTGGCACACAAGTCATAATCGTAGCACACCAGGCACTTGTATCTGCGACCTCGAAAATTTCCCTTTAAGCAGGAGTCACAGCTTACCCCTAAAACATAAAGAGATACAATTAAAGCACTAATAGAAATACAAGTAAAAGTGCTGCTCAGATTCACAGTTCTGCTCAGGTTCACAGTGCTGCTCCAAAATATTTTACACTGAATAACGATATTTTTTATTATAGAAAAATTGAACCAATAGGTAATCCATTGTGCACTGACCCTATCCGAGTAACGTGAAAGCCCTTGAAAAACTCACTCAGGTAGCCAGGTTACTCTAGAAGTATCGGGATTAAACATAGGAAAGCCATAAAAACGTGAGCTTCCTTACTGGCGTAATCCAGAATACTAGAAGCTGTGTTAAAGACTTTGAAACTCAATACGTACGAGCACTTTAATTCTTCGTTTATGGTCTCCATAGGTAAATACCACATTATAATGAAAATGACGACGATCTTTATCGTCGCAAAGATGCACCAGGTGTTTGGTTATGGGTGACGAGAAATTATCTTTTGGATGAACATTATCAATCACGTTATCACGTGACGGGATGATGGGCGTGCGTGAACAAAAAAATAAGCTACATACTATTATGATGCAACGATATTCCAGAATGAATAACAATCTGACATGGAAACCATGTTTCTATACAACCAGAGTTCCCGTTCTCAGGTTCAATACAAGAAACGTGAAATTGATAATGTGATTATTATCAAAGTTATCGGCCAACTCGTTCTCTCTCATGCCGTTACAATATTGTTCCACGTGATACCCAAATAATTGAAACCTGTTTCCAACACGTTCCCCATGAGAATCTTAGCCACGTGCATGAGGAAGTAACTGAAGCCGATGCTACCGAACATTAGAATGTTTGATCAATAGACTTCAGCTTCCAGAATGACGTCTTGTATGTCAACCCAGTATATTGTATGAAGAGATATACCTAAGACAAGACGACTCGAACATTGCTCTAAAAAATAAAGAAACAATAATGAAAAAATGTGTGTACTGCGCCATTATAATGAGTATGGGGACATCAGAAAAGAGCAAGAAAAAAGCGAAATATGGAACAGAACGAATTTCATGGCTGAGGTTGCAGATTCCGAAAATACTTGAAGGTTCAAACTATAGATTAAAAGTAGAAGAGCTGTTCTTCTATTCAAATTTTATGTCGATCCAGTGTGTCGGACCGTCGCAGTCTGTAAACAGAAAGAAGGAACGGTGAATCTGTAAAGTCATTGGTTACTCTTGGTACTGGGTGTTCGAAATAGAACGTAACATGCACCTTCTTATTTCTGGGTCGAGATTACTGTGTCAACTTGTCTATTAATACAGCGTACACGGTGTATGTGGCGGGCAGCCACCGATACAGAACCTGGTCAAGGGATGATGGAGGACTTTTGAAGCGAGCTGTACGCGAACGGAGACACAATAGTTCATGTTGGATAACTTGAAGCGGTGCGCACTTTTATCGACCATTACTTAACCCCCGGCATAATGCCGATAAAGGATCATACTACGATTTAGATAATTCGACCAACCATTGTTCAATCGAATAATTGAAATCATGTAAAACTGTCAATTGAAAATATTATAATACTACTAAGGGGTGAAGAAAAATTCGAAGATCCTTTGTTCATCCTGGTTGTTGGTAAACAGCCCACGGCCATCGTGAGTCGAGCCGCAACTGGGTGGATGCTGGCTAAAGGCCAGGAACGTTTTCCCCAGTTACGTTTATTTTTGTTAATCAGCCCCATTCCTCGGCAGATACGCTGAGAAATCGTTATATGTACTAGCCGTTCCTTGGGATCCTAACCTCATTGATGGCTTCTGGGACGCATTATGCGTGAGTCACTTCCGCAAATGATCACGAGAGGATACGAATGGCCAATGATAAACGGGTTCATGAGGTGCAAAGTAATCTCCCAACAAAGTGGGTTACCACTCGCAGGCCAAAGTACAAGGTCGACTCGAATGAGACAGAGCAAACCAGTTTTACTGAAAATGGACGGAAGGTATGATTTGCAGAGAAGGCGAGCTGACATATATATCTGTATATATATATACACATATATACCTGTCGCACGTATATGCTTCACTCTTTTACAAGCCCCCCCCCCCCCCTCTCCGCCCCACAAGTGCAATTTTAGAGTTAAAAAGTACCGTAAGATTCGCTCATTGAGAAATGATTATCAACCGGGGAATCTCGATTTCACCTGACTTTTAGATATGCAGAATATCGTGGTTCATTGTATATCTTCCATTTTGCCTCAATACTTTTCAATGTGATTGATGAGTCACATGAACAATCTGCATTGTCAATGAATCGTGAAATTCACTGAAGGATTTTATTAGATAACGCAGTTTTGTTGATTTTTACGAATTCTGGGAATCCGAGAAATTCCCCGTGCGATAATGAATAATCGAAAATAAATCTTAAGATGAAGGATAATCTAAAGATGAAGGATATCAATAATTGTTCAGCGAATGAAATCTAGATCTCTACTGGAATATATAAGATAATTATAAATTGCTGTATGGATGCAGCTTCCTATAATTTATCGAATAGTACGATACAATGGCTATTAAGTTAATGTTCGGAAAAGTATTGTCTATTGGAAAACACTTTTTAGAGAGAGAGAAAGAGAGAAAGACCGTGTGAAAATATTAATGATACAAGACACAGTATCGACAACAACGGTAGTAATGATTGTTGTGAAAGTGTTAATTATTGTCTATTGCCGTCGTAATTATCAGAGTGTTTACTAATATAAATGAACTGAATCAAAGTCTATGATTTAAAGTCAGGAGTATAATGTAATATTGATAATTT
>JARQSV010000751.1:194200-208111 GCA_030142285.1 Calameuta idolon | reverse complement strand
GAGTGTTTACTAATATAAATGAACTGAATCAAAGTCTATGATTTAAAGTCAGGAGTATAATGTAATATTGATAATTTTTTTAAATATTTGACTAGGTAAACTTTGATATGCTGTCTAATGCATGTCATATTTACATATGGAATAGACAAGAATTTTGTTGAAAGTTTTGATTAGTAATGCTTCGTAATGTTTTGATTAGTAATGCTTCCTACGCTTAAAAGTACATAGGAGACGACTCAAACCTTTATGATGGAAAGATAGACATTCTCCAAAATATATATGATAGTAACTGTATGACAAGAAAAAAATTTCAGACGATGCAAGAAACATTTCAGTTGGACACTTTATCAAATAAATAGTGAATGCAATGGATAAATATAAGATGATGTTTTGTAAATCTGTTTCAACATTGTCATCAATAACTATCGGCTGTTGACAAGTAATTTTTCCTCAAAATTTAACAGTAAAGCTCCCATAAGCCAAAGGATCATTCAAGTAACCAATATACATTTAACCAAGGATCAGTATAACTCCAAACAATAGAGTTAAAATATCACAAGCCTCGGTCCACACTTCACTTTAAACAATAAATCCAAGAAAGTTGAGACAACTCAGATTTTCAATAGACAAAGCTGCAATATGTTTCGTAGACAGAAGGAACCTTAATCGAAGAAGTGTAATGCTCCAAAGTGCAATGAAAATGATTCATTATCCAAAATACATTGGTATACATTTGGATGACAATGAGCATGCTACATCATCTCCCTGAGTTCTTTAGAAAAACGTTATTCACGCCCATGTGCAAAGAATCATTTAAAGTTACAGAAAATACAGGAAGATTTTCGATTTCGGTGCTGCCATCTGGTCTGTGACATTAGGGCCCTGGGCACAGGGCTCAGGTAGACGTTTCAGCCAGGAAGCCCGGGCATGTATTCCGTAACCTCATCGACGAATCCCCACGAAATCGTCACAAATGTTCTCGCTGTCGAATATGCCGTTCAGGTGACTTAAAAGTTCCTGTCGGGTTTTATGGCTAGCGTAGAGAACTTGCTGCCCGTAGTCAGCGCACACGTACGTACCTTCATGTCGACTCATTTTCCGTTTAGAATTTCATATACGCCGAAACGCGGGGCCTCGCGGTCACACGGTCCACGCAACACGAGGGCTGGTTAGGGCTGTGCGGACTCTCGACGGCGGTCACTTCGGCAGATGCGACAGGGAAAACATTAATCGTCAAACAAAAAATTTCTCGTTACAAATTCCAGCGTAAAACCTAACCCAACTAGGCTACCGTGACGTCACGCTAGACCTACGCTCACGGAGTGCGATGCAGGCAGAAGCTGCTGTACGCGCGCGATGTTGCCAATTTAAAGTAAGAAAGCGCGGAATATTTAAATTTGTATAATTTGAAGATAGATATCTTAAAATTATAAACAGATGTCTAAATATTTTATAACCTTGCGTTATAATTATATAAGCTATAATTAATGTAAGAACCGTGGATCATAAAGTAATTCTAATTTAATACTATACCGAGTGAAAGATAACTTCAATCGTCGCAAATCATTAGATGCAATCTTAGGCAGATATGATTTCATATTCTTCACAAAATTAATACTAATATTATTTTTAAGTAAAAATTTAATTACATGGCAATCTTCCGATGAACATAATCATGACATGGTCTAGTTTATGCTTGTTATAAATGCAGTGTATCTCTTTCCATAGTTTATGGCAGAAACTGGCAACAATGCTTGCTTCTAGCGAAAACTGTCGAAGATTGTTCGGATATATTCGGTTGCTTCCGTATATAAACGCTAACATTCGTACTCAATCTCGCGAAATCGCGTCATTTATCGAACAATGGCCGCCGTTCTAGGACGTGTTTTCGTGTATGGTGGCAAGGGGGCCCTCGGCTCCGTTTGCGTTTCCCAATTTAAATCGAATAACTGGGTAAGCGAAATCTAGTTTTAATTGAAAATGAATCAGAAAAGCTTAACTAATTTAATCTACTTAATCAAGCTACTATTCATTGACGTGATGAACAACGGCATCGCATTTGACATTTATAGCCCCGGTAAATTTTGCTACTTGTTGAATCCATCCAAAACTTGTTACAACAAAGTTTGGCCGAAAGTTCACATGTTATTTAAGACAAATAGTCGCTAGAATTTACTTAAAGCCAACAGCAAGTAAGTGATGACCATTTAACGAAAAATTATTGGCGGTTTCATAGCAGATCACACTTTTAAATTATGTTTTTACTTTTATTTTAATTGTCAGGGATTCCCGGATATTAAATCCTCTTACTCACCGATTCCTTCAGTAACAATTCTTAGTAATTCGAAGCGTTCTTCCCGAACCATCGGTACTAATTATCGTAATTAATTCAGAATTAGAAACTATTTTGAATTTTGAAAATATTTACGGTTTTCCCACAATTCAATGGACGACAGACGCTTCTACTGAAATATTAAGTAATATTTTCGCATGCATTTTTTTTTCCTAATGTACATCGCCATATCATAAGTAATTAATTAGTTGTATAAATCAATATCTGATTCTTCATTAAAATCCACATTTTATTTTGAAATAACGCGACTCTGAATCTAGTATCATTGATTATTAATTGGGCAATAATGTAGAATGTTGTAAGTTATAGAGAAACTGTAACAAGGCCAAGTAACGAACCGGAACCTTTCACACAGCTCGTTTTATGCCTGTATATAACATACAATGGGTTTCAACTCAGATTCACTAGTCATATACAACAACAATTATTTTCTGCAAAGAAAAAATCCGAATAGAAATCAGTACTAGATGGCTGAAGTCTTTAAAACCGTTTGACCTACGGCCGTAATTGATAAAAATTATTAATAGTTGCATACAGTGCGGGAAATTCAATTACGTTGACCAAACTTTATTATTGGTTACTCAGAATATGCTACGATAAAGACCGGGGTTTATTAAACATGATAACCCGAGACAACGCAAGATTTTTTTCAATTAATAATATTATTACGTAAAGACTTTTTATACGAATTAAGGAATTATATCCATTTTAAAGTGTTGTAACTTACGTATTTTATTATATTAATGATTGACGATATGTATTAAATAAATATTATTATTATCGAATGAGAACCACGGTTTCCGCCCTAATGCTTCTCAATGACGAACAAGGAAATTCAATTTCCCTCACATTTTTTTCTTGGAATATATGCTTTATTCACTTTTCTAGTTATTCCCCGTTTAACCTTCTACATATCGTTAGAGGATCTCATTCTCTTGTTTCTTTAAAATTAATAAAATATCTCAAATTATGAGTTACAATTGCACATGTAATTTACCATCTTGTTTATGATCATGTTCAACTGACATTTTTCAGTGGGTGGGATCTATAGATATGAAAGAGAATGAAAATGCTGATGCAAATATTCTTGTTCAATCACATCACAGTTGGAAAGAGCAGGTAAATAATTGTCATTATAAAATTAAATTAATAGATAATTCCACTATTTTGATTTAACGGATAGAACCAATAGAATCTTATTGTGCAATTTCTTTTGTTATTCAGGAACAGGATATCTTGAATAAAGTTAAAGATATCCTTAAAGGCGATAAACTGGACGGAATTATTTGCGTTGCTGGAGGATGGGCAGGGGGTAATGCAGCAAGTAAGGATTTTGTAAAAAATGCGGACTTAATGTGGAAACAGAGTGTTTGGAGTTCAGTTATTGCAGCCAGCATTGCTGCTCAGCATCTTAAAGAGGAAGGTTTTCTTTCATTGACTGGTGCTAAGGCTGCTCTAGAAGAAACTCCAGGTAGAAACATTTTTCTTTGATGAATTGAAAATTAAATTGTATAATAAAAAGCTATTCACCATACATGTTTTTTATTTTTAAGGTATGATTGGATATGGTATGGCCAAGGCTGCGGTTCACCAACTTACCAAATCTTTGGCTGCGAAAGGAAGTGGCCTTCCATCTGGTGCTTTAGTTGCATCAATTTTACCCATCACTTTGGATACCCCAATGAACCGCAAGTGGATGCCGGATGCTGACACAAGCAAATGGACTCCTCTAGAATTTATTGCAGAGTAAGTAATCTTTACCTATGAAAAAATTGTACACTCCCAAGATTTTCAACGTTGTTCATTTTGATTATAGACTCTTCTGGAAATGGGCACAGAAACAAGAGCGTCCCGAAAATGGTAGCCTCGTTCAACTTGTTACGGAAGCTAATAAAACGAAATTGATTAATGTATAAATATGTGCAACTTATGAATCGTTGAAAGTAATCTCATAGTAGATATTACTCTCATACAAGACAATACAATTTAAATATTTTTCAGCATCTATTCCATTATATATCAAGAGAATATGAAGCGTATCCTAGATCCGTTACAATATGTAAATGTATCCTAGGTTCCTTAACGATAGTCTATAATTAATATATAATTTAATTAATAATAAATAATCTAACAGATATATATAGAACATCATTGCAATGCAATAACTTGCGTCTTTATTTACTTGCGTAAAACGCAATAAACTGGAAACATACAAAGCGTATTAACATGTGTATATATTATTAGTATGTACAGTAAACTATAATCCGACCCATCCAGTAATCCGGCGTTGCGGCCAAATTCTTACAAACTTAGAGGGGAGGACCATGAATGTCACTACATGTCTCTGAATACGGAGAAAAACAGTGTAACTTTTTTCTGTATGGCTTTTCGCCTGCCGTTCTTTTTTACGTACTTTTTTACTTTATACATTGTTTTATAATATAAACAAAGTACAATACAGTAGATTATGCTGTTTAAATGCTTTTCGATGTGAAACATCCAATGGCGCGTTCCGCAGGAGACAGAAAGTAAGACGCCGTATTTTCAGTCTAGCATTGAATTATAGGTATACTGGAATACATACGCTGTAATCCTGCGCTAACGAGGGTTACCTCGCTATCACAAAATTATTTTAACAATTGATGTTTCACCTCTACCAGGCGTCCCGCGACGGCTCACATTTTTTTTGACAACCCTCCAGGAATCCGACACACCTCTGGTCTCATATGCGCTGGATCAGTGAGAGTCTACTGCTGTATATCATATATGCAATAGCATTTACTATATAATATAATTTCTGATAAAAATATCCATATGACAAACTCTTTATAACTTCTGCTGGTAACTGGTATTGGCACTGAAATATTACGCATAGCAAAAATCTCTAAAAGATTTGTTCATAAAGCTATATAACAACATTTCAAAGGCAAGTGTATTCTCATGTAAATATTGAACTTCAGAATATGAACTCTTTCCTTTTTTGTTCACTAGCGCTTCAGCCAACGCAACCGCAACTGCAATCGCTACCACCGCAATCACCACCACCGCAATCGTCACCACCGCCATCGTCACCACAGCAGCCGCCACCACCGCAATCGTCACCACAGCAGCCGCCACCACCGCAATCGGTAGCACCATCATCGTTAACACGGCAATCGGCAGCACCATCACCGCCAACAGCGCAATCGCCACCTCCAACGTCATTACCACCGCTACCAACATCATTTTGGCCACCACAATTACTATTAGCAATATTATAACTTATATCAGACCTATGATTGGTATTATTATCACAACAATCGAATACGCTGTAATCTCCGGAAATATCATAACAACAAAAGCATACGTCCTGGCACTTTGACTTAAACATAAAATAGCACAAACAGATTATCGCAACTATTACGCAGATGATCATTATGACTAGAAGAGTGTTAGTATAAATCGAGTAACTTTGGGTGTTATCCTGTGTCGAGCTCGAGTACGCATCAGCAGTAGAATTCCAAGACGATTTTAAATCAGGTGCTTGTGTTTCCCTCGATTTATATTGGTGTTGTGTGTCATTTAAGAACACGTTAGAATATCCATTACAGTAATCTTCACGACAATAATATAAAGCCATATTATCCTCAATGAGTTGAGACAATTCAGATGTCACATTTTCACAGCCACGGCGTTGGTGGCCGCTTTCTGAAAATAGAAAAAAAGGTATTTCCACGTTAACTGTTTTATCGAAAATCCTTGCATCCCTTCCTTATGGCTGACTCCTCAAATGAGGAGATGTGCCAGTTTTATCGAAAATAAAATATTGCAAAAGGGTAGTAACACGTAACTTACCGAACACCTGATAGTAACATGCGGTTCTAAGATCACCAGACAAGGATGGTTTGCAGGTGATTATATTGCAGTCTAGAGCATCATTTTTATCGCCAAAGCAGCTGTAGCACAAGAGACCATTTGTACCTGTTATAATAGAAGTTGGTTAAAATATTTTTTATTTGAATTTAAAAAAAAATTTAATGAACTATATGAATGTGAAACACTTTTAAGCAATTTACAGTGCAGATGAACCCCGCATAAGCTTACCTATCAAGACCGAATGCTGGTTTCAATACAGGCTGTTACCATAGATGTCGCTTGAGAGTTAAAATACATTGAATGCATATTTATTGTTTACTAATCTATGAATATACAACACACGTATTTTTCTCTCTCGATTCGACTCCAATAAACAAGTAGCCAAGATTAACTGTCGAGGTTAACCTATGTGAGCACATATTTTTGGCGAAAAGTATACTATCGCATAACATGTACAAAGCACTTTAAGACACAGAGTTTGAAAAGCTCCAAGTTGAAATTTGCAATTTTCTTCCTCCGAATCGTAGGTAGTGTACGAAGTCCCTTTATGAGGAAGCATTTTCATTTTTTTTTAAATCATCCTCATAGATGAATCTTCGTTTACTACCGAACCGCGAAATTTCGAATTGCTATAAAATTACATTCGCTTGGCCAATCTTCGCCAAATTTTATATGTATTATGGCTTGATGATATTTCATACTTGCAGAGAATTGCGGTTTGATTCGTTGAAGTAAGCGCTAGTTACAGCGATAAAGTTGATTTTTCGAAAAATTCAAAATGTCATTAAATTGACTATTCTCGGTGGATTCGGCCCAAATGCAATAACACCCAACCTTGGATACAAATCTCTTCGTCAAGAACTATTTGGACGAGTATCACAAAATTTGTGATCGCTAGAGTGATAACTTCCTTTTTTGGGAATTTGAAAACGACTTAAAATCCGAGCCGTAGCTCGAATCATGGCGAAAGTTATAGTTAACCAAGGGATTATACAGCTGCACATGCCTGCAAAATTAGGGGGCTTTAGCTAAAACTGTTCTCGAGTTATAGAAATTTGAATTAAGGCCATTACACACCCACACATCCGGACATTTTCTCGAAATGTGCTTTCCCGACGTTTTAGCACATTCTGAACATAGTGACACGAAGATCTCGAAAATAGTATATTACACTACAAGGGCAGAAAACTGAGCTTTCGGCACTGCTCCATAGAATGCCCGAGGCGAAGCCGAGGGCCTTCTATCGAGCAGTTCTGGGTGCTCAGTTTACTGCCCGTGTGGTGTATACTATTTTTCTTTATACCATGGTTGAAAGTACATGATCGATGCATCGATTTCAGTGCAGAAAGTTTTGGATATTTGCTGTGTAAACCCCTATCGCAGCACAGCAAAAATCCAAGGCTTTCGGCACTGAAATCGATGCGTCGATCATGTACTTTCGACCATGGTATGAAGAAAAATAAATTTTCACCGTCACATAGCTTCCTCTATGAGGAAGCAAAATGATAAAGTAAGAGTAACCTAGAGGGGTACTAGAAAACTATTTTGAAGTCAATAATTAAGCTTATCCAGGATCAACTTAAGTAATGTCAGATTACTGAATTGTATAAGTTACCTGGGATTTGTCAAAAATTATATATCTTTATATTATATATTATGTGGAGTGATCAATGAACTAAAAATAGCATCGATATCAGTTTGTATTTTTACTCATATCTCTTTAACTAGGTCATCACTAGATACCACGTATAGATATAGCAAATTGTTCCATAAACGTCTACAGGATTTTAAACTCTCCATATATGGCGTACAATCGCTCATAGAACTTTTATATTCCTTGGACAATAAATTGTTGCAACAAAAGGCATCTGATCAAAGTTCTTTATGAAAGTTCCGTTAGACTAATACTGTATGGATACCACGATTTAGTGACAGATCAAGAAACTCGTATATATGCCATGCCAAATAACCGGTAAAAGTTATCAAATACTGAATTTTTACTTACACGTTATAGAAATATATAACAAAATGCACGTGCATATATCTTTGAATTGTCTGTACATTTTTCTTTTTAATAACTGATTTTTCACTTTATTAGAGTAACCGAAACAGGTTATGTAAGACACTTTTACGCATCGAGAAATATTTTAGGATTGAATCAGATTGAATGTGTGGATATTCGGCATATAGTATAGCATATATATAGATTCGGCTTTTTAGGCATTTATTTTAGGGTATAAGTATTCCGTGATTAAACCACAGTTTGGGTTATTAGAATTTCAACCAATGAAATCGATCGATTTTTATCAGCAGTCGAAATCAATCGATGCAATGGTTGAAATTCAATAACCACAACGGTGATTCAATTACAGGATATGCCTTAGTGTATGTGCAGAAAATTTTTCAAAAACATCCTCCAGCAAAACAGATGGCGCTGGTAAAATAGAAATCTATACTTAAATATTGGGTCTGTTGTAGGCGTTTTACGTTCTCCGAAGCACTATAAATGTGTTCGAAAATGAGCTAAGAACGCTGAGAGCAATGTTTTGTCTCGATCAATTGCCTGCAATAAACAGAAAAGCAACGATACATTGTCCGTTCTTATCTCATTTTCGAACACACCTATAGTGCTACGGAGCATATCAAAATACTTGCATGAACAGACCTACGCCCGTTTTCTTCGGCGCGGTTCAATGCATGAATTCGGTTTAACTGAGGTATTTGTCAATCATTCATTTCTATTTTGAAGATAGATGGAATTTATGCATTGAACCGCGTTGAGTAACACAGTCGCTCGCAGTGAAATGCCCTTGTATTTGAAACATTAAAAAAGATATTAATCTTCGATTCTGTTTGCAGGATAAACAATTATTATTAATATTCTTTACAATTATGTTAAGTAATATACAATTTTTTTATTTTTCAAATACTATGGAAAATGTGGTTGAACCACAATGCAATGGTCAAAATTTAATAAAATTCTTACCATAACTTTGTTTTATAGCCAAAATAGCTCAGACCACAGAACATCGAATTTTTTATCTGTAGACCCATGATTCATGTTCCTGATTGGGCAATTATACTGTTTTTACCTAACAAAAATCAAATTATTCTAATACCAAAAGTATCCATTGATCAAACTTACATTGAAAGTTATAGAAAGATGGACATTCTAAAATATGTTTTACTCATAAACAGATTTTACAATTAGAAATAATGCTACAAATAATACATTCGTATGGATCAGAGAGAATAAGGTATATCAACATATTGTCTTAATATACTCACAAGTGAATAATATTCAGTTTATTGAACCAATGAAGATTTTTTCAAGGAAAACGATAGCAGATGGATAGAATGTGAAGTTTAGTAAACACAATACTTGTTTTCTTCCTCAAATATTATGTTACATTTAAAATTATTCACGACATTAATATACACTAGAGATATTTGACATTTCTCCTACTTGGACAGCTTTTCTAATTCTCGTAACTCAGCTGAAAATTGAAAAAATTACAGTATTCATACATGTGAAGAATATCAATTTACTTTTTAAACAATTGTGTGAGCAATCTGCTTACCTTCCGCAGCAATTCGCTTCTCCTCAGCTAACTTGGCATCACGGATTGCCTTCTGCTTCATTTCAACTTCACGGTATGCTGCTTCCTTTTTGCTGAGTCTATTATGATGGAATGCTCCATAAAGGATTCCAACACTAAGGAAACTCCATCGCCCGAACTGTCAATGAAAATTGAAACAAGCATTATTAATTTACACATTTAAGTAATAAATGGCTAAATAAAAACATCATTTAAATCAGAAAAATAGTACGAATAAAATTCTATCACGACAGTTACTCGTCCAATTAGGTTGGAATATCAAATTCAGCCAGTTTTTAGACCTCATGAAAATCATAACTTCTGCACAATCATTGATTCTACTCAATAAAATTTCATTTTATGACATTCTTAGCTTTAAATTGTCACATTTTTAACAAGATATCTATAACTCGACGATTAGTTTAAATTAAAGAAATTATGTAATGAGAATTGAGATCTTAAACTTTGGCGGTGCCATGTCTATGTAGCGCCTTTGAATTGTTGTCTTTGTCGCAATGAAAATATTTAAGGAGACATTTGAAGACTAAGCTATCTTCTATTGTTATACTAAATTCATTTTGAATTACCTTAATCAGGGGAGAAACACGGATGGGCCTGGGATTCAGCTCAACGGACGACATTTTGCTCGTGAAAAGACGGCAACCAACAGCAACTGTCTTGTTCTACGGAACTTTGATCAGGCGCACATTGATGTCTGATAAGTGAACGCGCGTCTTTTCAAAATCGATTAAGAGCTTTAATTTTTCATATTAATAGAGATCATAATTTAAATCTGGGTAGAATTAGTTCAATTAATATTAAGCCTGCTATTAAATATAATATTTTTCTTTTTTGTAATTGTGCTGAGCTACAAAATATATATAAATAGAGATAAATCCACGGCTTACTGGCAATTTATATTATAGGTATCTTCTTTACATACTGTGGGTAACTTGGATGAAAAAGTTTCGTTTTTCAATGTTTCGAGTCGTAATGAGTATTCCACTCTATAGAAATTTGTATAGTACTCGTCCAAAGCAATTCAATGCAAAGTTCTCAACAGTAAGCAAAATGGCGTTGATCGGGTCGGTTGTGTCCTTTGCGTTTTCGCTGCTCTTGACACCGTTTCTCATGTTCCTACTCGCGATTGTGTTCCTCGCGTCGATCGGCAAATCTCTCGGAGTTCGTCGCCTATATGTAAAAATGCTGCTGACAATTTTCGAGGTACGTAACGAAAAAGGATAAAAATTATGACCATAAAAGTAAGATAAAATTAAAGCACTACATTTCTCGGTAATCTCAGAACCTGCTCTAACGTTTCTACGAACTGTCATGATGAAAATAAATCGATTCTACATCCAAAGTAAATCCGATATTTTGCAATATTGATACAATTCATTAAATATGTAAAATTTCAAATGTAATGTATCAATTAAATATGTAAAATTAAACTGATAGCAACTTGTACAAGAAGAATTGAGTAAGAGATAAATGAAAAATTTGGTTAAAGAATACAAAATTCCATTTGTTTTGAATTTTTCATTAAATCGTGATCATTCCTGACCTAGCCTCTACTAGTACCTAATCTAATAGTATATAATAGCTTAAAACCTTGAACGTTCGAAGATTCCAGAATTCCATGAATTCCAAAGGATACTACCGTTTTACCTGGTTTTACCTATATGACCATAAGAACTGCATGTCTTTAGTATCCAACTGTTTGTCGATGACAGGACATAGACAACACATAATACCTATATTCGTACGTCATAAGCAGTGCTTTCGACGCCATTGATTTTTATCTAGTTCCAAATTTTTGCGTAACCTTTTCCTATTTAATTTTTAAATAAAGAGTATATATAATTTCACCACGTCAATCTACCTACGTATCACATACATTCGGCAGATGTATTTATATGTATACCAGCCGGTGTGGCGTGACTCCTCAGACTTCAATAAAGTGAATTCAGTTTTGTCATTCTCATAGTTGGCACTACTTGTTGGTCCCCCTTGATTCACAAATGTTCAACCCTTTCGCAATAAGAGTGCATTCGTGTGTATACCCTTTGTTTTCTTTGAATTCATATTTGCATTCACTTTTCCAACTCACGGCACTTTGCATTACCGTTAATCCCACGTTTAACCTCCAGTGTTAACCATCGCCAATCGTAATCAGAAAATTATTGTCAGACCCGTATACAATTGCAACTGTACTCTTGCTTCAGATAATGGGATCAGGATTAGTTGACAATTAATTAGACAATTTGCAAAACCACGAAACACTTAATGAGAAAGTTATAAAATTATTACAATTTCAAAATGACGTCTACTTTATAAAAATTATTTATCTACTTCTATGTTATCTATTTCTAGGGACTCTTAGAATTTTACATTCCACAACGTTAGATCGATTACGGAATCGTTTTAGTCTTCTTAAAAATTTTTTTTCTTACATAATAACACCGCAATACACCGAAAGTTACCTTTGGTGCGTCCACCATTCCTTTTTTCATTTCTTTTCACTCATACTACTGTTTTAAGTGGCATATGCTATTTCATAACGCACAATAGAAAATACTGCCGACGTTCGCCTCGAAGAATTTCATGAATCGTAAAATGTTAACATAAAATCTTAACATTGAGAATTCCTCTTAGCGTTGTACAAACACAAAACTCATTGACTAATTTGAAAACTTGACAAACTAACCCAGAAGTGAGCACGTGAGGTGTTGATCTGACACATCCCAATTCAAGGCTTTTCAAATGAGTAACAAATTCGTACCACCATTTTCAGGTTACTTTTATTTTATCAAGACGAATCGCGAGCAATGATCGATTCTTAATATTATCAGTGATCAATGTATGTACAATACGCGATTATACAGACTATCAGATAACGAGAGAACAGTGAGATAAGGAGAGAAACAGATAGAGAGAGAGAAAACTGAGAGCAAGGACTTCAGACTTTGATTAAGAATTTATCAGGCATTTGAATTGTCTTTATATTAATAATTCTTGATAAAATTTATTTACACTACCTTAAGCTGTACATACAATGAACATTGTATGGTTCAATGAACAATAGAGTCATGCAATAATATCGACATAAAAAATAATTTTATATAAATTGATCAGGTCCTTCGATCACTATCAGTCAAATCGATGACTAACGAATAATACACAATTTGATCAAAGGAATATTTTTTTTATCTAATAATTATCATAAATTTTCTGTCCGATAGCGTGGGGCTCCATATGCTGTTGAGGTAAGGAGAAGCCAAAGTCGAGTGTGTTTCTAATAATACCTTTGTTTAATGAATTATGAAATATCGGGTCTCGCGTCGCATGTTTTGTTCGCTTAATATATTTTACTCTGAAAACCAATGATGCTGCGACTTTTTTCATCTGTACGAAGAACAACGCCGAGATGAATAATAGGCAAAATTTTTGCTGACCATCAATAAGTCAGTTTAAAATTTAAATTTTGAACGTCTACATTTATTTATTATTTATCCAATCGACAATTTGTATACTTTTTCGTCTCTCCAGAGGCACTACGCAATTCTTAAATTATTTATTTTTATTTTTACAATTTTTTCTTATTTGCCTCGTATTTCAACAAGTTATATGGCGCATTTGCTTAGCGTACGTATGTGACAATTGACAAAAGTCTACTCGACGGAATGTCACATATTTCATAACCGACTTTGTAAGGAATTGCAAAATAATATCACAAGGAATATGCATGTTCCGATACGTCTTCTGTCGACACGTAGTCATAGGTCAAGCTGAATTTTGGCAATGACACAAAAATATTACTCCCAAGTGGAACTCATTGTTAGTCATTAGATCATAAAGCAGGCAATCACAGTTATTTAATTCAATTCGAAATAAAATATTATTAAATTAATCCAGTCGAATATTATTGACTAATAAATATCAGCATTACGAAGCGAGTGAATATTTTCATGCAACCTTGTTTTTCCTATTGAAACTGTCCATGCTGGAATTATCAAAATTATTCCTGCTCAGACACTTGTCTTTCCAATCGTCGTTTCCATAATATTGCCTGATGTAGATAACATGATTTTAATAAGAATCAAC
>JARQSV010000751.1:171360-194100 GCA_030142285.1 Calameuta idolon | reverse complement strand
CTCAGACACTTGTCTTTCCAATCGTCGTTTCCATAATATTGCCTGATGTAGATAACATGATTTTAATAAGAATCAACGCGGTAATTCATTGCCATAATTATTTATCGATTCACTTATATCACTATATTATAATTTTTTTTACCGTTCAATAAAAACATTCAATTCTCATCGAGTCATTCACAATGTAATTTTTATGTCAATTAGGAGTAAGATAGTAAATTGCATTGCATTCAGAGGTCAAGAATTTTTTTTTCCCCATTCAAATAAAATTCATCATGTGATACCATATGAAAAATGTAAATTGCATCGTTCAATACCCTGATAGCTACAAGTAGATAAAAAAATGATAAATTATATGTTATCATAATGAATTTTTCCCCATTTAAATACACTGCCGACAAACAGACGCGCACAATCGGTTATCGGAGATTTTTCTAGAATAGCGAAAAAAAGAAAAAAAAACTAATTACAATAAGTTATTCCATTCGCTGACAATTCTCACGCGCATAGTCAATGACCGCCTGCGAACAAGCTTATCAGTAACATTTCTTATCGAGAAAAATTGAAAGTTCACGCGTCAAACACTGGTGAACAATTTTCTATGTGAATTGCATAACCTTGTTCGATGATAATATTCTGCATTGTTATAAGGAATGACCGTCGACACTCGGGAAAGTTGATAACGAATTATTATTATTGTTAATATCAGACACTTTCTGTAGAAAGTTGAAATCGCTGGGCGCATTATTATTATTATTGTTGTCTTAAGCGAATGATGAAAAACTAATGCGATGACTGAGTCATGATGAGTGAAAGTGACAATTATGATTCAAGGCACGTGTCATTCACGTGGTGTTGATCGATGACAAATGTTGTTTAAAAATAAGCGAAACAAAGGTGTATCAAGAAATGATTGCGCGGAAAAAAATTAGCATAAAATTATCTTCGTGGCTGTGTTCTAAATAGATTGTCATTAAGCACGGTATCTGCGCGTGATAAATAAATGAGAATTTGATGATATGTCATGATCGGTACGGAAGGGATAAAAAAAATTAAAGGAAGATGAAAAAAAATCATGCAGTGTAATCTAGAAATGATTACAGGATCATATAATTTATGGCGCTTTGAATTTCATGACATTGACCTCCTACTGATAAATCCAATGTGCTACAAGTTTTCTTTAATCAGCTTGGATTTTTTTTTGCCCAGAAGCGTGTATTAGATGTACGTGTGTTTGTTGCTTGTCTTTTCGGTTTATCGACATGAATTTGTTAGTCAAAGTTTTTCACAATTTAAATGATAATTTTTTTTTTTTCTTCATTACGCGATACACTTTGTTAACTTCGCGTAGATTTATACTTATGGTGACATAATGGTTGACATACTAATTACTTGGGATTATGCATATAACTTTTATACGTGAACGAGTTGTCGCTCGAAAAAAAAAAAAAAAAAAAAAACATGAATTGTTTAGGAATAGGAATTATATATTTATAGCATTACGTAAATCTGATGATCAATTAATTTATACACTGTGAACGGATACAGGCATGATAATACAATTGAATGATATCCTTTTAAGTTGCTCAATAGTTATTATCTTTTATAGCCAATCACACTTTTTAGCCTCTAATGTTTTCTGTAAAATAGAAACGAGTTTTTTTTATATTCACACGGAAAACCTCTGACCACGTGATGACACGCACATATTTCAATGAAACTACTGCATGAATTTTGATGAGATTAATTTATATAATGCAGCATCATCGATACAAATATTTGTAGGATTTTTTTTTTTAAGTATTGAGTTAAAAATTCTATTAGTTTCCGATAATGAGGTTTCTGAGACTTAAAAGCACCCAGAAGACGTCGGGTCGAATGGCTGGTTTTTCAATATAATCATGCTGAACATATTTTCATTCTAGCATTCATGTGTATGATGATAATGATGGATACCTTACTAATATGACCTTCGCCTCGTTTCATTTCTTAACCATCGAGAGCTTCCTGTATTTGAAAATCATGTGTTTCTACCAAAATATTCATTAGTGCTATTTATACCTGGGAACCAGACCATATCTATTTAAATACGTCCCTTGAATATTCTATGCTACGTCATTGCTTTCTCTGCGTCATTTTAAAACAGCTAAACATATAAATGATTGTCTTGAAGATTTGCATTTTATTTATATTGATATCATAGAATTTTATTGTTTAACCTGCCGACTTTAGTGTGTATCTAATAATTGTGCAGGGTCTTGTGTGACATTCTATAACATTTTTTAATTCATGTTCACCAAACCCACGGAACTCCTGTGTACGGAATAAGAACGAGACCGATGTCTATTCGAAGTGAATAAAAAATGCATGAGAAGTGCGAGGGTCAAGTGATGTCACATAAAAATTCTGAGCGAAATCAGTGAAGTCACTGAACTTTTGGAAAGTACTTCAGGTGGTAACTGAACTTCTTTCTTTTTGTTACAGTATGGAAGACAAAATATAGAAAAAGTTAGAAAGAGAAATGGCACTTGGGAGGAAGAGCAGGATGAGAGCGAGGACGAAGGCGGTGGATCGCCTACGATTCTTGAGAATCATAATGACTGTGGATCAACGAAGAAAAAAACGAAGACAGTCAACGGGATCATTGGAAATAATTCTGTGATCGCCAGGTCGAAAGACTTAATTCTGGTGCCAGAGCCTGAAACGCAGAGTAATAAAAATCACGTGAACAAAGGAAGTAATTCAAATAGTCATGAAAATTCATTGGACGTCGATAACAAGAAAGAGGTACATCTTTAATGTCTTTGTAAATCTAAATGTATTGTAATTTTATTTATAAATTTCTTTAAAAAAAAAATAATCAATGACATCAATTTCATTATTTCAGAGTACCTTTCCACGTTCGGATTCCTTTGAGACATTCAAAACAGAATTCGATCCTGCTATCTGTCTGGATTATATTCGAGCCGGTGTGGAAGCCATAATAGAAGATGAAGTCACGTCTAGGTTTGAAGCCGAAGAACTAAAGGTACAGCCCCCTGGGTGTCATATTTGAAGAATTGAATTGTTCATCTATGTAATTCTTTCGAATTAATCATTCCTACATTTATTTCGACGTCAGATCTGTTACAGTAAATCAGCTAGTTAACACACGCTGTTATTTGTATCTTTTTATCCTAGAATTGGAACCTACTAACCAGGACAAACAGGCAGTACGAATTTATATCATGGAAACTCACAGTTATATGGATGTTTGGTTTCTTTATGAGATACTGCTTTCTTCTACCTCTAAGAATACTCATTTGCTTCATTGGTGTAAGTATCTAATTAATGATGTTACGTAGTATGATATTGCATTATGTAAGCAGATTAGACATTTAGTAAATTCAGATCAACATTCAAAATGTGTATTAAGGTAGTATTGTGCACGAGAACATTGTTTATCCAACCAGCAAGTTAATTTCTTTTAAGTTTGCGAGATATTAATGGAAAATTCATAGATAAATGAGATTCACAATATACTAATACTCATTAGGCACAAAAATGTTTATTTAAGGTCCAACAGTATATTGCCCATTGGCTTTTAATCTAATTACAAAAATATTAGGCCTATTGATATTTACTTTTAGTTACTAGTCGACAAGTACTTTGTTTCTTTGATGCAGGCTTACACGTTTTAGTTATCAAAAGAACATTTGAGAATATTCATAGTACAATTATCTATCTGTTATCAGTACGGTGCGTATGAATTATTATTTGTACTAACAGAAAAGTTGTTTAGGTCTTCTATCTCGTACTCGCTACGTTTTTCGTTGGTTTCCTGCCGAATGGCAGACTCAAACGATGGGTGAACAATCAAGCTTTCCAGTGCGCCTTCAGGATAATGGCTAGATCGATTTCCAGCGTTATCACAGTCCACAATTCAAAGTACAAACCGAAAGGTGGAGGGGTGTGCGTCGCGAATCACACCTCCACAATAGACGTCTGCATCCTTTCCACACAGACGACATTTTGTTTGGTAATGTCCAAAGTACATGGTGCCTGTCGCGCAATCGGATGCTTCGTTTCGGATCCCGGAAAGTTTCTCTGTGAAAAAAAAAAAAAAAATTATCCCGTTTGCGTGTTTCATTATCCTATCAATTCAACTTGAACCAATTACTGTACCGTCTGTGTCTCTGATGCATCTGCATATTTGTAAAACAGGAATCTTTCGTTGCGTCACCATCATGCAGAATGCCTTCCACTGTACTCTCAATGTCGCCAATTTACTCCCGTTCAATCATAGATGAATAAGACATATGCCTTACCAATGTATTACTGTGTTCCTTGTAAACTTTGACCTTGCTATTCATATTCAATTTACGAAGTATCAATTATCCTATACCAATGCTTTATCTAGTATGACGTTTCTACAAACGATAGTATCATGGTAGATGTAGTAGATATTATTTTTTAATGTCTCTTTAAGGTTTGATAAGTTATCTCAGTAGCCTCTCAATGACGAAGATGATACGATATGATTGTTTGAAGTGAAAGGCTTATGGTTTACAGGTGATGTGGCTGACGGCCTGTACAGCTGTAGTTGGTTATATACCGGAAGGTAGCTTCAAACGGTGGCTGAATCACAAAGTCTCCATAATGTGCTTCGCTGTATTATCCAGCGCTCTTTCCTCCGTCATCACCTACCACAATACTGAAAATCGACCACTCAGAGGGATTTGTGTAGCTAATCACACATCTCCTATTGACGTGCTCATTCTTATGTGCGATAACTGCTATTCTCTGGTATGTTTTGTCAAATTCTCAGGTCTAGATTCTTTTCAGAGTGTCGTTAGCACGTACGACAACGATATCGCATGATTTCACTTGGAGAGACTGGATTTTATTTCATCTCTTACACGCTCGAGTATTAATTCCACTAACAGGTTTTTCTTTTCTTAATCGTTTCTTCCTGTTATTAATTTAATATCTCATAACTATCAATGTCCAACTAATGCTTCACGATGTTCAGAACGTACTGGATCCTTTTCCTTTCCTGGTAGTGGGGGGTTTTTTTTTTTGGTACTTTGTTATGCTTGTGTAGCTTTTTATTGTGGTTTTGATATCGTGTTGAATTGCGTACCGCTCGTTACTATATAGAAGTAATGAAACTTACTTTATAGATAGGACAGAGACATGGAGGTTTCTTAGGAATTTTGCAACGAGCACTGGCACGTGCTTCGCCTCATATTTGGTTCGAGCGATCTGAGGTAAAGGACAGGGAGGCGGTAACGAAGAGGTAATTATAAATAAGTGAGAAATGGACTATTGAAGAGGAATCTTGATGTGTAAAGAGGATTAATTAAAATCTTTCCTCGAGTAGATTGAAGCAGCACGTTTCGGATCCAACAAATCCACCAATACTCATATTCCCAGAGGGAACCTGCATCAACAATACATCCGTAATGCAATTCAAGAAGGGCAGTTTCGAAGTTGGCGGTGTTATTTATCCAGTCGCGATAAAGGTAAAGCTTTTTCATATTTGATCGCAATTACATTATCCTTTAATCTGTATTCCACTCTATTCTAATTTCTCCTTTTTGAATTCACAGTATGATCCGAGATTCGGTGATGCTTTCTGGAACAGCAGTCGATACTCGATGCTCCAATATCTATACATGATGATGTCCAGCTGGGCGATAGTCTGTGACGTCTGGTACTTGCCTCCAATGTACATACAAGATGGCGAAAGTGCGATTGACTTTGCTAATAGAGTAAAGTCCGTCATAGCTAGACAAGGTGGTCTTGTTGATCTTCAATGGTAAGGAAGGCGAAGCCAGAAGTCTCATAATGATTTCAAGGAAGTCAAACTATTAAATTACCCATTATTGAATCATTGTACGTAAATTCTGTACATTTTAGGGACGGTCAACTAAAACGAATAAAACCGAAGAAGGAATGGAGGGAAAAGCAACAAGAAGAGTTCAGTAAACGACTAAAAATCGAATAGACAGACACATCATATCTAGTCTCATACTTATTTATAATAATGCCGCAATGTGTGCGACGATTGGTTAATTCCATTGGTCACTCAATCCCCATTAATGTGTATTAATATTCGCGAATGTTCAGTCGCAGGACTTGAATTCTCGTGAATCCTCAAGTAGTGACGAACTTAAGGTTCGAACTACATTGCTTAAAGTCAGCGCAATGCGAGATGTGAGTTTCTTAGACGAATATGACCGCTCGCCACATTCCCATACTTCAGAAAGAGTCGTCTAAAGACTCTGACTTCAAAAAATATCCTGGCGTATCAAAACACAGACTTTGGAGAGATGTGTTTTTACGAAAAATTACGTATTACTCTTTCATACAATGCTGATTCTGAATGATATCTTCTTACTAGTTTCTCCATAAAGTCAGAGTTAATGTTTCATGTGTTACGGTTGTCAACACGAACAATTCGACTCTCTCTTAGTGCAGACTATGAAAATTCACTATTTGTATATATATATATTTATATATACATATAGATATATATGGTGTTATACTAAAACGTAGTAATAATGTAAGGCGTGTGATATATATTGTTTTGCATGTTTCATGAGCGCCCGAGACAAATAACACAAGTTGTCGAGAATGGGATCAAGATTTTCTCGTATCAATGATACTGCAATATATCACTGAATTATATCCTATTTTTGGCGTGTTGTTAACATTGATTATTTATTATTTTGAAATTATGGCTTGCTGAGTTCGACAGGAGTGAAGTACGGTTACGATAACGTTGGAATTTGTAAGGTCAGATTAGGTTTTAGGCCTTTAGATTTCGTTATCATTAAGCCAAATATTACCTGAGCGTATTTTACTATTTTTATATATTTCCTAAGCATCAGAATTGATGTCCTTGTTACGTTTATTGTAACGACTCTTTCGAGTTTGTAAATATGTCGTATAAAATTGTGGTTTTATAGTCGATATTGTATTAGACACTTAAAAAAAGGGATTATAGAGAAAAAGTATTTAAACACAATACAAAATTTAATTCATGTTTATATAAAATTTGTTGTAATTAATATAAAATAGCGACTTCTTCCTTTTGCCATCTTTTATTCTTCACCGTGCACTTAGACAGACACTTTCCTTTAGAAAATCAATTTAAGCAAGATCTTAGAAACATTTTTAAGTAATTTATAAATGTAGCCTTGGGTGCGATAATATTCTAAGAATGATTTTCGTTCGTCGACGAATTACCTTTAGAGTTCGTTGTCAGGGTGAAAACTGAATCTATCATATTCAGTCGTTGTCTCGCGCGGATATAAAATAGGCTAAGCTACCGAAACCGTTGTAGTCATTAAAATGGAAATGTAATTTTACCTTATTTATATCCCTAGACATTGCTGGATTGCTCTTTCTCTTTTTCTCACACTCAAATAACTGTACTTGTCACAAGTTGAAAAATCAATGGGATTAGCGAGAATTATTACGCGTATATAATGAGTATATTTTTCTACGATAGAAGTAGAACACAAGGACACATACACAGTCTGATGCTAAACCGGTTCTATTCCATTTCTAAAAATGTTTTTTGCTTTACATAAAAGCGTAAAATATTCTATTTTAGCATTCTTCAGCGTTGCCTCTGCAATGAGTAAAATGTACCTTTTTGATACATTGCAAACAATGCAATCCTTAGCAATTCACACATGGCTTTCCAACATATTTCAATGTGAATTCCTATAGATGCATAATTATTAATAAAAATTGTATGCAGAGCCACATGTGGCTTACTAGAAACTTAAATGTTTTTAGATTTATAAAAAACACATTTTACCCGTGAACAAACAATATGTCAGAATTATTCTGTCTGTACGTAATGAATATATGCTAGTCAATCTGTAATTGTGGGAGTGTGTAGATTTTAATTTATAAAATTTTGGATGTTGCGATCAATTATTAGATAGTTGGGTGTTTGGTATAATTTCTGATAATTGATTGAAAAAAGATACTGGAAACTGGTGAATTATCATTCAGATCAGCCTGTGTTGTCAGTAGGTAAATTTTGTATAGAAATTGTAATGTATTTAAGTTGTATTTATGCACTGTAAGATGGTACAATGCGTTTCTTGTATTCCTCAGCATGATGGAGCAAAATTACTTGTTTTAAATCATTGAAATGATTAAATTATGTCAATTATTTCCTGAACTTTTATGCCAAGACCTTCTTTACGTAGTACAAGGATAGAAACAGAATGCTGATTGTAATTCATGAATATTGATTTTTAATGTTACAATTCTAGCTAATGATAAAACTAAAGTGATTAGATTTAGTTTAGGATGAGGTTACATTCTGCACTGCTTTGGCTTCTTGTTGCTCTTTGAAAAGCCTTTTCAGTTCTTCTGTAGCTGTGGGTTTGTATTGTACCGCTTGCCCAAGTTCCTTCTACAAATATTTATCACATTTTTAAGTGATTGTTAAATAAAATAATAGTTTTAAAAATAAGTGTACATACGTTGGGATACTGAGCAAAAATGTGTTCAGGATTTTTGAAAGTCCATGGGGTCCAGGGTCCCTGAATAGAAGGAAAGCTGGTATGCCACATTTTACGTAGCCTTACATTTGTCTGGTCTCCAGCTTGTGTACGAATATGTTCCATCCACTTCAAGAGCTCTTCTCGCGAGTAATTTCTACAGGAGTGCCAAAACCTATCTCCATTAACTAACAAATTTATTCATTAAAATAGTTATTTTCCAATGAGAACCTGCATTGTTTTTCTATTGAAACAGAATAATTACTTACGATATTCTGCAACAATAACAGGGGTCTTGTGTCTTCTAGGCTTCACATAAACGACTACTCCAGGGTTTTCATTCGCATAATTTAATAGATCGTTCTCCAAAAAATCTCTGCACAAAGATATTAATAAAGCATTGCTTTACAGAGGTTAGGAGGTGCACTTACTTACCTCATGCCACGACTTGAACCATTATTTTTGCAAAATTTTAATGTCACTCGTTGCAATTGACAAACGTAACGGCCAATGCCATTATTTAATGGTGCCCTGGGAAAGGCCGCTTTTAAAAATAACGATTTATTTGTCGACATACCGATTACTGGATACACGATATCGTGTTGCGATAAAGCGCCACTAAGAAAAAACAGGGTAGCGACATCAGTAAACATACGGGTATTTCAAACCATTGAAGTTATTATTTTATTCATACTTTTATACTTTCCATATCGGTTATAAGTACAATATTCTCATAACCAGAGATAATATTTCATGGTTTTAAGGTGTAAAGATTACGGCAAAAATTACTTAATTACCCATTATAAGTATAAAATAAATTGTTGCTTAAAAGCATAATGACAGTATGATAAGACATTGTAATAATATAATTACATATAGCTTATTTCGGTGTGAAGTACAAATTAACTCCGTAATATGGTTTCATTATGAGCTTGAAGACCACTTTCATCTCACTATGCTTCAGTACACTCTTGACGCTCCATTTTCGCAAAATAGTCGCGAGGATAATTTTTATTTCTAACATGGCGAATTTCTGTCCAAGGCAATTTCGCGGCCCTGCGCTGAATGGAACGAAGGCAAATGGATGTTGCTTCTTCAAGTTCTCCGGTAGAAAACAGTCAGGATCAAAGGTCAGAGGATCTTTCCATACTTCCGGATCTAGATGCGTCTGACGAATTTTGATACAAATCGTGCAGCCCTTAGGTAATATATAGTTACCTAAAAATCAGGTTCAATTGAGTCCAACCGGGCAAAAGCAGATCGAAAAATTTGTTCTAGAAACCATGATACAAAAAATACTGTTTTATAGAGAATGATCAGTAACGTCATAACCTATCAAATTCTCTGAAATGTTAGTTATACACATAGTTATAATCTTATAGCATAACTATAGCTACAATATCCGTATTTGTTCGTCCATACCGATTTTAATGTCCTCAATTAATTGTCTTGATATAATAGGTACAGTTGCATATCGTCGAAGAGTTTCTTTAACAACCCTATCGAGATAATGCAAGTTAGCAACATCTTTTTGAGTTACTGGTTTCTTAGAATCGCCAAAAACTTCCCTTAGTTCCTTCTTTTTAATGTTAAAATATGCAATAAAATAATCTAAAAAGTCCGCTAGACTTGCTTATTTTTTTCTGTCCTCAAAAAATTCCTCCAAAAACGCTTTTTTTTAGGCCTCCTAAAACAGAATCCTGCCTCCAGTAACCCTATTTCATCATGCTTACAATATAAATTAAACAATCTATTGTTGAGAGTACATACCTTCTCTTATTTGCTTAAAAAATTCCGACGAAAAGCCAAATATCGGCATCCCCGCGGGCCCTGGTATTTTATCAACTATCTTTCGAAATTTGTATCTCTTATACAATAAATTCAAAATCCAAAAAGTAGCGACGACACCCACAGTTTTCAATAATAATTCGCTTGAACCCATCTTCAGGACTGCTTTAATGTGACTAAAAGCTATATTAAGCACTTTTTAAAGACTCTGAATAAAATCACTTACAGCTTATAACAAATGGCAGTACTACAATTACTTTTTGTTATATGTGCAACATTGCTGAAACCGTTATAAAATTACAATGGTTTCGCATTTCACCGGCTTAATAATTACAACGAATATTGCGCGTGATTCTTCACAATCCTATCTCAACTAATTATTGTATTTTTGTACAACGTGAAATAATTAAGTTCAGTTTCATAAATTTTCCTCTGACATGTACCAGAGTTCACGCGATTTGTTCCTAACTCACCTACCTATATAAAAATCATGCTCCATACTGAAAGTCAAAGTTCGACGTCTAATAATACGATACGACTGCCACACAAAAGACCTTTCGATAAGGTAATAAGCTTACTAATAAGTTTTAGTGACGAAAGAACTTTTGTATTAGTGCGCCCAAGTACTTCATTTTCGCAGTATTAGTTATACAAAGCGACATTTTTTTCAAGTTTCTTTTGTACATACATTTCTCGCCGGTGTATCCAACGTTACCATCATATCTAATCCGCCGCGATCGTTCATTATAAGTCGAGGACATGTACAAAAGAAGTATTTAGTTGAATAATCCAAGAGTAGTTTATATGCATATGTGCAATATCAAGGTGACATCCTTCATGTCATACGCATGCGATACATTGTGCATTATCAAAAGTAAATAGAAGTTTAATGTAAAAAAATAAAGCATAAAGAGCATGAAGTGTTCGATACTTGGACAAAGTGCGAGATAATTTGAGAGAAAGGTTACTATATGATATCTCTAACATGTCGCAATACACCTAACATTTACTTAAAATATATCGTTGCTTTTACAATACAGTAGCAGTATGATAAATCATGTAATGTAATTGCTTGCAATTTATTTTGGTGTAAAATATAAATTAATTCCATCTTGAGGTTTCATTATGAACTTGTGGATCACCTTCATCTCACTGTGCTTCCGTACGCTCTTGACTCTCCATTTTCGCAAAATAGTCGCGAGGATAATTTTTGCTTCCAACATGGCGTATTTCTGTCCAATGCAATTTCGCGGTCCTGCACTAAATGGAACGAAGGCATATGGATGTTGATTCTTCAAGTTCTCTGGTAGAAAACGATCAGGGTCAAAGGTCAAAGGATCTTTCCATACTTCTGGATCAAGATGCATCTGAGACATATTCAGGCCCACTATACAACCCTTAGGTACTGTATAGTTACCTAGAAATCAGATTTAATTATATATTTCTCATAAATTAACAAATTCTTTGAGACAATAGTTATTCATCTTTGTTCGTTAATACCGAGTTGCACATCCTCAGTTAATGTTCTGGATACACCGGGTACACTTGAGTATCGTCGGAGAGTTTCTTTAATAACCCTTTCGAGATAATGCAAGTTAGCAACATCTTTTTGAGTTACTGGTTCCTTAGAATCGCCAAAAACTTCCCTCAGCTCCTTGTCAATATTATCATGCACCGCAGGTTCGTTTCCAAGGCAAAAGAGACACCAAGATACAGTAGCAGACGTTGTATCGTGACCCTGAATATAATTATACAATTGATAAAATCCATGTAATTATTCACTGATTAATTTGTAAGTAATACTGATTTTTAATAAATAACATACTGCAAACGTAAATGTGTCGATTTGCTCTCTCAACTCAGAATGACTCATTGGATTCTCGGCCTTATCATTCTCATCCAGTAAGAGATCCAATAATGCCTTTCTCTTGCGTTTTCCTGATAACAGAAAATCTTTTTAGCCAATAATTACAACAACAAGCACAATCATTGTTGCTATTTGTACTTTTTCATTATTATTTCAAGAGAAAGAAATATTTTACCAATATCATTGTCCTCGTCATTGTCGGTGGCATCTATCTTATTCTTACGTTGTTCTATTTTCTTTGTTATTATCTGCAAGTATTGTATTTATTCAAGAAATATATAAATTAATCCCTACATTTATAGATACTATTTGTGAATGTTCCAATCGGTTGGTTACCTCGTTAGTAAATTTGTGTAATATGTCAACAGTAGATTTGAACTTTTTTCCCACTGGAAGTTGATAATAAATAAAATCCGATTGAAGCCATGGGTACATAAATCTGTCCATGATCATATTTGGTACCCTAAAGAAATTAGATTATTAAAAATACAAGCGATTATTGGTAAGATCCGCTTAATGTCTTCGGAATACAGTGCACGCGTATTGAACTAATTTTCAAATTAAATTTTTGGAAAAACGAAGCCTCATATAAAAAAAAATGTATTCTCCGCTTTATCATTATTTTGACAGAAAAAATCAGTGATTCCTCAGTTCTTCCGAAAATTTTGCTTCGTAATGAATTTCTGACGATGTCAAAGACGCTTAAATAAAACTTACTCATTTAAAGCCTCTGTATATTCCTTTCCTTCGCCATACTGAGCATTTACTGTTACCCCCATGGCTGTCTCTAAAAAGAAAATATATTCAATAATACAGCTCGGTTGTAATAGCTATTAAAAAAAATCCGTAATAGTTACCACAAATAACATCTAATGTGCATCTCAGAGCCAAAGGAAAAATGTCAATGGATTTTTCAGGATTTTCATTATATATTTTTTCAATCTGCTCGTTAAGTATTTCCGCATTTTTCGTCATGACCTCAGAAAATTCACCGAGTATACTGAAATGAAATGCTGGTGTCATCAGCTTTCTATGATTGAACCATTTTTGACCTAAGAAAAATAATAATTTTTTCCTTATAAATAAATACAAAATGTGGCAATGCACATGCTTCTTATTTTACCTGTCGAAGTTAAAATTCCTTCACCCAGCCAAGGTTTCATGAAATCATATGCCGTGGATTTTGTGATCAGCGATGTACTTCGCAGAATGATCTGCAACAGTTTTATATTCATACATAGTTAATATTTAAAAAAATCTTTTATTTACCTCCATGTATTCTGGTCTACGAATGTGAATTATTACTGCCGGTCCAAGCCATACTCTAACAATTCCTTCTTTATATTTATAACATATTTCGTCGAACCAAGCGTCACGATCTAGGCGATGAAAACAAGAAAACAAAATATTCACGTATGATTATGTTACGTTATTCCATTACGTTTACGCTAAAAATAAACGATGTATCATTATGCACACATACCTTCGATTTTAACTCTGTAAACATCCAAAGATAATCCAAGTATCGGATTCCCTACTGGTCCCGGTATTTTATCAATTATCTTCCGAAATTTATATCTCTCATACAATAAATTTAGAATCCACATAATAATCACGACCCCCACAGCCGTCAATAACAATTCACTTACAATTAGATCCATCTTCGCGATTTCTTTTAATCGATATCAGAATTACTGCGTAACAATAAGATACTAATAACAATTTCAATTGTACCTATACTGTGTCAATACTTCTTGAGTAATTATATTATTAAGTTCCACCAGTTATATAATTTCAACACATAACTCTCAAGGTTCTCCATATAATTGTCCCAAGCAACAATTTAAATCATCCAGCCCGCAAATACGTCGCAGTTTACGAATAGGAGCTGCACATCATCGTAGCATAGCTTGCACCTTGTATACCCTCACTTTAGTAACCAACAATAAAAATAAAGCATGCAATGCAGTAGCTTCAATAAATACGCATCCGTCTCAATAAGATACAATATTCCACTAGCAAACGTTAATAAAGGAAGTGCATTTCTTATTACTTTCCTACTACAATGTTATTCAGAAAGTAATTGCGAGTAAAAAGACCCGCAGCTTGTATTCTGGGTAACTACTCGCCAGTATTGCCGAATTGTGAATGTATCCCCAGTGTCTGATTCTGCCTTCACTCCACTGAATCGTTTCTATTACTAGCGAACTGCAGGTTCATGCAGCACTAGAAATATGAATGTGAACAAGATAAAATGCTAAGTCACGGCTACGATAGAAAAGACAGAAGGGGAAGATATTAATTGAGTACGTGAACACATACAACTAAAGCACTAGATAAAAATGTTACTTTTTGCCGTTTGGATGAGTCCGCACATGCGCAGAGTGAATAGGTGTCACGTAGATTGATGGCTGCATGCGAACAGCACAATAAAAATCATTCCTACTTTAACGTTATCGTGATATACTAGAATATGCACCACATTAAGTACATATATACATACTGCATGTGAATTTAATATATTCCCTCCTTTCGTCTTTTGGACTTCCTTCGCTTGTAATAAGTATCTTTCGATGAACCTAACTTCCGGAAACGAATTTTCAACTTTCCCTTTATTCATGTTTACAACAATATGGCATGCTAATGCGTTATCACTAATACGCTTTATCTGCGACGATCGGTTATCGTAAGACGATCTTTTCGGAAAGATAACATTCAAGAAATGTCTGCGGGATATTTTTACATACGGGGATATGATTAGAATGTCACTTATAAAAGTTATTTGTATATGTCAAATATCATTTCTAATGAGCTTTCTACGAACATTAAAAAAGTGCCCTATCTTCACTTTAATAAATATCATGTTACTTACTTATGAGTCCCTAACCTTTGATTGCATATTTGTCTGGTTTGGATATTTCTTGGATCTCTTAAAGGGTGGGACGTATAAAGTGCAGTGGATCACGAAAAGGATATTTTATGCTAATGTGGAAACTTACGCGCCCACGCAGTTTTCGTATAGAGCATTATTTGAGATAATACATCTTCGTTCATTTGACGGTGTGACAAAAAGTTTAAGTATCATCTTTCGAGTCTACTCATTCTGCTTCTCTTCTCTCTCTTGTTACATGTACAGCCAATCTGGCGAAAGACGAAGTCACAGTGACGAAGGTAATATGGAAATTGCACAAGTCAAAAAACGCTTATTTTGAACGGCTCTTAATACTACAGTTACTCGTGGACTAAAATCTGTCGAGTCATGGTGATCATAGAATTTTTTTCATTCAGTTTTATTTATCTCATAACCGACGGTTATGATCAATCTGTCGAAATATATGTAACGTATTAGAGTCAGTAGGTACGTTACAAACTGTAATACCATACAAGTAAAATGACCCTTCTTGGTATTATTCTGTGCAGGGAAGTACCCTAATTCTACACGGGCTACAAGAATGTAGGACTTTCTATGGAATCAGTTGACTCCACTAGTGTAAATTTCCATTACAAAATTCCATGTCACGCAAACTGGAGCAATTAACGCAATGAGTCTCGTTCACTATTTTGTTCCGTAATCCGCCCTTATTCCGTGTAAAATTTTGTCCTGTAGAGTTTTAAGTGTAGAGATAACTATGTAGAATTTTCCGTGTAGTGTTCGTATTTTACTATTAAGTACCGTGTAGAACTGGGTTTCACTCTTTGTGCAATACGGAAAAAGGTAATAAAACGAAACACTTTCGTTACTCACTGAAGATCGGCAAACAGTCGAA
The DNA here is from genome assembly GCA_030142285.1 of Calameuta idolon. Classification (NCBI taxonomy): domain Eukaryota; kingdom Metazoa; phylum Arthropoda; class Insecta; order Hymenoptera; family Cephidae; genus Calameuta; species Calameuta idolon. Next base: position 178,168 of record JARQSV010000751.1, on the reverse strand, counting down.
TATTAATACAAAAGGATGGCATTTTGTACATGTGAGATGAACTTGGAACTCTTTATAACATCTGTGATATGAAACGTTTCCAACCTGAAATTTTGACGGATCCAAACGACGATAAGTAAAATCTAGTATACCGATCGTTGATATTACAATTTGCCATTGGTACGGTAGGTTTTATATTAGTAACTGAGTTGAAACAGCGTCAGCCACTGAACCCTAGTCGAGTTCAAAAAATTTTCCGCAAACAACTGTTTGCTAATAATAAAATATTTAAAAAATGGATTTTATTTAAAGATGGTAATCTCCAATATTGCAAAAAAATGATGCTTTCCCATGCATATTAGAATAATTCTGAAATGTATTTACTGTCAAAAGAAATATTCTATCCTACAAGTAAAATAGGACGGAGATTTTCGAAGCCGTGTTTTATCTATTCTTTTAATAGCCCATCTGTTTCATTGTGTATATTGTTTATCAGTGCTCTAACTGTTATCACACCAAAGTGGTTCTATAACGTTGCATTTAACTGGTGGCTGAGGTGGTAAACTAGTCGATGGTAAACAATTCGGTAATAATTCTCCAGGCCAAAAGTGAATCATATCCAGACATATCAATCCTATAAGAACGCCATGCATGAATGGTGCAAGCAAACTCAAAAATCTGCCGCCTCTCCGTATTTTCTGTGGCCACACAAAAATGAGTCTGGGTCCACCTAAAATAAATATTCAAAGGTCGTATCGCATGAATAACACTGATACCGCGAAGAAATGATAAGCACCTGTATGACGTCGAATACTCGAAAACTTAACATGGTGCGAATTAACACCTGGCGGTGCACTGAAAATCCCATTGCTGTTGCACGATTTCCTTTTGTGATAACAAAACGTCCGACCACCATTCAATTTCTGCTGTGGCTGTCGCCCGACATTTTCTGAAGGCCCAAGAAAAGATTCTATGCCTGTGCTTTCCAATGTTTTCAAACTTTCCTGCGGTGTTGTACTCGTCGCTGTCACTAGGGATATTTTATCTTCATCGGATGTCAGCAGGATTATCGGAATTTCTCTAATTTTACAAAAAAAAATATTAGGTCGTGGTTTTTAAAATTGACAAATACAATAGTCAATTTCTTACTTTCGTTTAATTCCTCGAACTGCATTATTCCAGAATACCTTGTGCTCCAGATTTTAATTGACTCCAATACCAGATCTGTCTTTATTCTTTTGTGTATTTTATCCATTCAACTCGAAAATGAAGATGCTGAGGCGATGACATGTCCCAATCTCTCTCAGCAGTCCCTAGCCTTATCATACGCTTACTAGATTTCTCTTTTCTTTTTTGTATCAAAAAGACAGTGGACAGCGTTTAACAGTTTTGCTGCCATCTAGAAAAACAGCTGTCAATAAAATTGACAAGTACGGGAACCGTTGAAAGTGTCAAATAAAACGCTGACGCATTAATTATCTCGGCAAATATGTCGCCACATTTAAATTTACCGTAGAATCAGAATAGCAATAAGAGTATTATACACGTTATTACAATATAGTAATCGTATTAATGGAAAATCATGTCTCTTTCACGTAATAACGGTTATCTATATTTTTCGTGCACAGATTACCAGTGCGAAATTTTGTCAATAAAAATAATCCATTTTCATATTTTTTCTAGATATTAAATCTGATAAAAAACTTGATGAAAAAATGGCGGACTCCTATCTCGAGGGTGCTGTCAACAAGATTGAGGAACGTCGTGGAGATCTTGTTCTACGTCATCGATTTCTCCAGGATAAGATTACCACGATGGAGAGATCGATCCCAGCCCTAATGGCGTACAATATGTGGATGGCAGGTCAAAAATGCGAGGATGCACCGCTCTGCAAGGTCAGGGAGATCATGTCAAGATTCTCTCCTCTTCCTGACCCTACGGAGAAGCTGATCAGCGATCTGGAGTCAACAGTGAAGAAGCTCGACAAGGAGACCGAGGAGTTGCACGTACGCCTCGATTGAATTCGCCATACGACGGTGCTTCTTTTGGTAAATCTTCTATGAAGTGCAATGTCCTTTTTGAACATGCTTTCAAAAGCTGATCCAACATCACGCTATTCGATACCTAATATATAATTAAGACTAGTCGACGAGTCATTTACAGAAACGTTTTGTTTTAGGAAAAAATCATAGCAGCTGATGTTCAGCTCGAGGAAGGCGCCATGGAATTAGAATCCTTGGAAATGACGAATAAGGAACTTAAAGAGAAGGCTGATAATTTAGAATATGAAATCAAGAAGAGCTATGTGCCCAGTTTACATTCTATCCATTCAGAGGACCTTGTGTGCCTTACAAAGATTAAACAACTGGGACAAGAGGAACTTGATCTGAAGTGCTGTATCAAGGAATTAGAAGAGAAGGAAATCCTCTTTAGAGAACAAATGGATCGGCTGCTTAGCTCTAGAGAATTTCAACAGGCTGCAGGAGGTAAAAAGATGGCAAAGAGAATCCGCGAGTTAGAGACGAATGAGAAGAGGATGAATTGTGCTCTTCAGACCCACAAGTATAATATGCATCAGCTGAAGAAGAAGTTACTGCAAAGGGTGAAGAATATTGTGGATTAAGAATTTTTATAATATAGAAAATAAATATTGATAAGTATGCTTATATTTAACAAATTTTATTCTCTCAGGGAAAAGAAGGCCCAGGATCGATACAGACCGCTGCAACGGCAGGAACATCGCATGGGAAAAGTGATATTACTGATCTCACTGATGTTGCTTCGAACGGTGCACATCTACCAAATACGTCTGTTACATCGGAACGTTGGAATTCGAAAAAGCACGAGAATCTCACAAATTCTGCAATGAAATTAAACTATCAGAGCAGAGCAAACAACGACGTATGTAACCAAATAAATTATAAGAATACAGGACCAATAATAATGATGTATAATTTATTTCAGATTCCATTTAAATCTTGCATGTGTTCTACCCCACCACCAATTCCTTGCAATCAAAAACCAAAATCATCTTCTGCATATGATTGTGATCCTCCATCAAACCGAATAACAAAATGTGGAAAATCATCACAAAATAACTCAAGTCCTTGCACAATAACCATGACTCCGTATCAGTGTCCTCCTAGATCTTGCTGCATTCCACTTCATTCCAAAATTCAGGGAAGATCTCATTGCAAACCTTGTATATCAAAGTCGTCTCGTGCTCCTGAAACATTGAAATTTAGCTCATCCTTAAGAAGAACATCTGGTGGAGGTTGTTACACATATAATATGCAGCCTGAGTGTCCAGCGGATACAAAAAGTACGAATTTCTGTCCACCAAAAAAAATTACAAACACGTCACCTATGAATTGTGAAAGTAACCCTCTTTGTGAGTCTTTGCCCTGTGCCAAGGATATTAACTACTGTCCACCTGGTAAATCAGTATCCTCCAAAAAACATACTCCATGTATCCAAGCTCCTTGCATTCTGGATCCAACATATCCAAAATGTCAGGCTCTGACACCTTGCAAGGAGTGTATGCCTATTAGAAAATTTGGAGGTTGTCGATGTTCTTGTAAAGGTAGATGTGCCAGAGGAGAATCGGATGTTCCATGTAATTGCAGTATGGAATCTAATAGTCCCGATGATAAAGGTTATCAACCCAGAGGATATGGGAAGACTGTTGAGAATCATTGTAATAAACATTTAACACAAGAAAATAGTGACAGCGATGAATTTTGTGAATGCTGTGATTGCGGCTGCAACGACAGTCAGGATTCTGAACATTGTGAATATAAATAAAATACCAAGTACTTACAGATTCATTTTTTATATTTTATAAATTTTCTAACCAGTACGCCTTGTTCTAAAGTGTGCTTATGATATATTGTTTGAACAAGGATGTTTGATAACTACATATACGGATACGTTTAAGCCTATCAGATACTTCAAGGACATCACAATCATTCGATCAACATTTGCTTATCAGCGTTCACGTTAAAACTAATTAGCATTATCAGAATTGCTATATTAAATTAAGATAAATTGTTGAATGGAAGTCGCACAGCGCTAAAATGTTGACCTTATATAATAAACGAATGGGAAATTACAACTGTATACACGTTATATATAATCTCTTATTTATTGGAATATCTTTTAACTGTACAAAAAGCATGTCAAAAATATTCAATAAGAAGATATCAGATCCATTTGTACTATTGGTAGTATCATAAAACTGCCTTGATATATCCAGTCAACAGGACAGCACGGAGGATACAATCGTATGAAACTAATACTTTGATTCGACGTATTTTAACAACACGTGTTCTAAACATTCTAGAAAATCTGAACCTGACGACGTGTATTCTATAGTCATTTTGTAATATATAGGCTCAAAAATGTATAATGAACTCTTTAAGGTGTTAATAAAGAAATCTGTATAACTTATTGATATTTTATTATAAATTTCTCAGAAATCTATAAATGTGTTTATAAATATACATAGAATGATATACGTATGGTAGGTCATTTGATGTTTGATGTTTTTACTTTTATGACTTTTTTAATTCGAAAACAAGATATGCGAGTCAACAAAACTTCAATTTTATTTGATCTTTAAAACGGAATCTTGAAGGGATGGTGAGGGCTACTCTCAGCTCTGTAAAAAAAAAAGTATTCAAAACGTCAGTATTAATTAGCAAGATTTCCATAACGTAATAAAAAAAAATATTGTACATACGCAGTCATGGGACAGATCCGGCCATTTACATCGAAGCTATCAATATATGCAATGTCTTCAGGATCAAGCTTGAAGTCGAATACTTGAGCATTCTCTATAATGCGGGCCTTAGTCACTGACTTAGGAATAACAACATGGCCACGATCAAGCTAAAAAGTAGAAAAGAATTATACTCCTAAACATCCTCACTGATATGTATAATGTAAGTACCATAATGATATCCATTTGTATTACCTGATAACGGATAAGGATTTGAGCACCAGTTTTATTATATTTCTTTCCAAGTTCCATTAGTTTTGGATCTTCTAGAAGTTTGGGATCATCAGGTTTAGCCCATGGTCTATCAGGAGATCCCAACGGACTGTAAGCAGTAACAACAATATTCCTTGCTTTGCAGAAATCAGAGAGTTTCTTCTGAGTCAGGTAAGGGTGGCATTCAATCTGTAATTAAAAAATTTAATCAATAAGAAAGATTGTCACAGGACTACTAATAAAAATCATTTTTAAATTTATATTAGTCATTACTTGATTCGTCACAGGTTTGATGCTTGCAATTTTCAATATCCTCTCAATCTGTTCTGAATTAAAATTACTGATTCCTATGTTCTTAGCAAGTCCTTTCTTGTTGATAGCTTCCATAGCCTTCCAAGTGTCAACGTAGTCGACGTCACTGAGCTGGATACTACCATCAGGATTTGTGGGAAAAAGGTCATCGCCTTCCTTGTAAGCGAACGGCCAATGAATCAAGTAAAGATCTAGGTATGCAAGACCAAGATCCTCTAAGGATTTTTTAATTGCTGGTTCAACAAGATCTGGTCTGTGGAAAGTGTTCCAAAGTTTGCTGGTAATAAAAAGATCTTCCCTCTTCACAACACCTTCTGCAATTTTAGTCTTGATGCCTTCACCAACTTCTTTCTCATTTCCATAAACATGAGCACAATCAATATGGCGATAACCAATGTCGATTGCATCCTTGACTGCTTGAGTCACTTCACCAGGCTTGGACTGTAATAATTATGATTAGCAATAACTGCTTAATAATCTCTAACAGAAGTCACTCATTTTAATTTTTTTGTGGATGAGAAACACATTCAAACAATAATATATTATATGTTTATGAAGATATAAGAAACTGCTAGCTTCTTAGCCATATAACAGTAATAATAACAATTCTGTGAAAAGTTCTCTAAAGTATATCTAGTTCTATTATATATTATACATAATTTTTATTATATATGTATATGTGGAATTTCTGTTTATGGAACCTTAATGCACAGTCCGTGATTGAAATGAAGCACAGTCTAACTGTACATGGTCTAGCTAAACTGCAGAATACAGCTCCTTTTTGAAGTTAGCTATGGATTGTTTGTATTTTATATGAAGCTCTTTACGAAAGAGTCGTATTCTGCACTTTTATCGTTTTCAGTTGTCAACCGACAGTACAAAAATAATATAAAGCTATAGAGTGTATTTCCGATCTCTATTAATTCTTAATGGTTACCTGGAGTCACAGGGAGCCCAATCTAACATGTGATTCCGAATGGAAACTCTACTCCAGTGTGACCATTAACCATTAGACTGCCGGTAAAATGAATTAGAAAACACCAGTAAAGTTGGTATATCAGGCACATCTTATACAAAGTTTTTGACAACGTCCGAGTCACTATAATGGCTTTGTGACGAGGGGGAAGTGTAGGCAGAAATTAAAAATTTGTCACTTTCGTAAATGAAGTGTTTCTAAAGGTATTTGAGACCACTGATTACGATTAGGAATTCAGATTTTGAAAAATGTCAATGATTGAACCAGTATTCAAGATCAAATTTGAGAAATTGTGGAAAATTTTGCAATTTTCCTTTAGCATTTCGCGTAACTAACGACGTGTGGATGTAAAAAGTATATTTGCAGCTATTTTAATTCTTTTTGATTTTTATTATTTTTCTGTTTGTTTTCGTTTATAATTACTTTATTACGTCTTTGACGTTATTTTTATTCTTTGAGATCCATTTATTTCATGAAGTTGTAAATAGTTTATTCAGAAACTATTACTTTCAGTAGTACTCCTTTCTTGTAGTAATTCTCAAAGCAAG
>JARQSV010000751.1:149630-171260 GCA_030142285.1 Calameuta idolon | reverse complement strand
ATAAAAGGTGGGGGGGTTTCAAAGAGTGAGTTAATATCAGCTACAAATCTATCCCTTCAGGGCAGGTGATGTCCAGGTCTCTGTCTGAGTTTAAGCCATTATCGTCTGTTTCCTCCGACGTCATTTAAGCGTGGTTCAATTTTTTAAATATAGTTTTAAGATAGGGTAATCAGAGTTTAAACTTCGATTAACGTCGAAGGACATGAACAAATAGCGGCTTTCCGGCAGTCTAAAGGTTCTTTGTGGAAGGGTTAAAAAAAATTGTGTTTGAACCAATAAAAAAATTCAAAAAAAAAACCACTATCCCGGCATAAAGTCCATGCTCACCTTCCACGTTCCCAAACCAAAGCTTGGAATAGTGTTTCCATTGTAGAACTCGATATTCGGTACGTTCAGCACCATTTTTATATGCGGAAAGAACTTTCTCGACACTGCCAACGCACAACTTTGTCGATAAGAAACTACTGACCGCTCGATATTCAGCTACAACCCTTTTATAAACAATGCCTAGCTCAACGAATTAGTTACACGGCGCATGCGCTAAAGTAGCAGAACTAACCGCCTAGTCATTACATAACCATTTCGTTAGATTGTGCGAAATAATATCGTGATTGTGTTGAATAGCCAGCCGTAACCGGCAGCGATGAATCACATAGGGAGAATCGAAGTTCTCTTGTTTTATCATATGGAAAGTTACAGCGTCGTCAAGCGTCATGGACTAAAGCCCTTCACACACAAAATAACGTAACACGTAAGACGTAAGCGTAAGGAAACCAACCAATCAGAATTTAGTATTGTTCCCTTGGAGGGGGGAATGGTTTCCATGGTGGAGCGGAAGAGTTCATATATTTTACGCGTCACAATGCAAAGTCTTCTGGGAAATAAATGTACGTTTGAATTATTTTCTATCTTGTAAAATATTACATAGATATTTTTAATGATTTTTTATGAGATGCTCGTTCATTGTGATTTTCTTATTAGATTAAACAAAGTTTATACCTATATTAAAAATAATATATTTTCATCAATGCTTTTGGTATATGTATATGCTTAATTTCATGAGGTTATAATATTTTAATAACTTATTATTGAGATGTACCCCTTGCCTGATTATCGTTAAATATTCTGGAAAAAAATATAAAAATGTGTGTCCTTATTTGTTGCTACGATCGCAGCAACACACGGTTATATATGTATTAACAATCATGTTTATGGCAATACTTTTTTACTATTTCCGCTAATGACGATGCTGTAAACGTCTGGAGAATAGCAGCTGCCCACTATTTGTCAACAATGTATCGGAAAGTATTGTGTATCAATGTATCTCAGCATGTTGCTAAAAAAATTCACGTTTACATGTGGCATCATATTCAGATGATAAAACAGGACTGTTCGTAAGATGTAGACGAATTTTTGATCACTTTTACCATCTGGGTCATAGTTTTCATAATTAGTTGAATGTCATTCGTTGGAATTTTATTTTTGAGATTTATCTGTGACATTCTTTGCGTTATTAGATTACAAGGTTATTAGTTGAACGTTGCTAATCTACATAATAGTATGCTATAGCAAAGCTTTTTTATAATAGACCCCACAGAAAATATTTTGTGATTAGACAATTATTCTTACGTCATATTAAAAATATTAGTAAGGGCGCTGTATTCAAATATCGTGTAGTTCTTGGGAGTATTTCTGATTTTAGTTTAAGATAATTCTTAATTACTATTTGATTATTATTGGCAATATTTTAATCCATAAATAAATAATTTTAATAAAATTTGCTTTTATCACAAGGCATCATGGTGCACAAATTGCATCATATTGTGACGTTTAATGATTTTTACATTGCTTGCTTCTTCATTGGAATTATCTGTGAAAAAATGTATGATAATATACTTTTAAAAGTCTAAATACAACATGGAGTCTCTTTATCGTTTAATGTGAGTTTCTAGGTTTCTAATATATTTGCTTGTTACATATATTTGTTTTAGGCTACTTATATATATATGATAATACATTTTCATGAATATATTGATGGGATGAGAAAACAATTAGTAGCTTAGAATTGATACAACTGCAATAATTTCCAATGAAAAAATTATATTCCCGTTAATCTTATAAAATCAATATCAGTTTGAATTTATATACTGTATCTTGGTTATCATACCTAACTCTTGTTTTACCAGTAATAGAAATATGGCACTGTTACAGTATATGAAAGTTTTATAAGATGGATGATTATTTCGTATCAACAAATAAAAAATTGCTAACGCTAGTCTTTTCGAAAAACAAAATTAATCAAACTATATATTTTATATATTAACTACAAGGACAATAACAAAAATATAATTATTGTAAATTATAGCAGTGGCATATATTTTGTTAGCTTGAAAAAGAACATCAGTTTGCAAAAATAAATAATCTTAAATCGTTGGTTTTAACGTGTTTATAGTTTCACTGGTTAGTCTTAATATAATTAAATGAAAATTGCTGGATTTTTTATCTCATGTGTAAGATGTCGCTGGTCATCTTTACAATTAAACGAATGATGAATATTCCCTAGGACGTTTACAATCGCCTTAGTATACTCTAATCGTTCATTAGAAATTGCAGTATTTTGGAAGCATCGCTGGTTGCTTCTCATTTTATATTGTATGTATATTAATTCTTTGAATTTATTAAATTTTAGCGATACATCAGGACGTTCCTCTTCGTCCATTAATTGAATATTAACTCAAAGATCAATATTTTGAAAAATTGGCAAATGTAATTAAATTCTGATATCTGGTTAAACTGTTATACGTAACATCAATAATCGCTGGATAAATAAGGATAAAGGAATAATAGATTGGCATCCATAACCAGCCATAACAAAATGGACAGTAAATTTTGGAACAAACATGGTTCGTATCCTTTGATTTACAATTATCGTAATTTTCACTTTCGCATATTTCCAAATTACTAATTGTCGATCCGCTTGCAATTTTGTTCCAGGTTTTGTACTTTTCATTGCACAATTTTGTCCTTTTTAAAGGAACCAACGGCACCGAGCACTTCTTGCAGATCCCCGCTGCATGAATTTTTTTAATTTTTTTATAAGTACAAAAAAATCTTCCCTTACGCGATCTTTGTCTTCTCGTGTTACTCCTGGCTGACGATCTTGGCGATATGCAGTTATGAAATGTTTCAGTTGCGATATAATCATTTATCATTGTACTATGATTATCATGCTGGATAAAGATTCTTTCGAATGAGAAATCATTCAAATATGTTTCTCCAAAAGGAGATTCCATCATGTATGTATCATTTGCCGTTACAGTTGGCTCTATTTTGCATATATCTTTGACATTGTTACTTTCTTCAAAAGAATTCTGACAAACGTAAGTATCCGTTGACATAACCTTTTTGGTAACTGTTTCGTTCGAATGAAAACTCACAAGCTCCACATTGGATGAATTCATTGAGGAATCTTTCATGACGACGAAACTCTTTTTTGATCTTCGAAAAATTAAAAATCCCATCACGCTAAGAACTGTGCGTCTCAGTAAAAACTTTCCTTCTTCACCCGACGTCTGATCCTTGTCGCAAATTTTAAAAGTTGAATCATGAGCATCTCTGCTTTTCTTCGTATTACGAATCCTTGATATATCTAGGAGAAGAGAGTTCAGATCTTTCGTTTCGAAACGAAGTAAATTCTCTAAATCGTTTCGTAAAATATTTAATGCTGAGTCGGAGAGCAATTCCTTGTATCGTGTTGTATTTGGTATGTGATCGATTTTCAGGACGATGCAGCCAAGCAGAGTAAGGATCAGATCCGCTACCAATCCTAAGATATTTATATCTTCGGTATGGGATGTCAAATCTTCGGAGAGGGTACATAGATCGCTTTGTACGCGAGAAGGATCCGAGAACACGGTCATTCTCTGTAATCTATATGATAAATTTGGGTAATTATATTATCTATACAATTATTATTTTAATTGACTTACCGAAATTGTGAAAATTTATTTTCTCTTCAGGTTTGTCGGTGTCTCGTTACGGGTAATAATTCAAGACTGAGTATCATGCTGATATTGTCAATTTATTAATTTAGAAAGAGACAAGGTTGATGCGATGATAGTTTCATTCCGTGTATGTATGTTTATATTTATTTTTCAAAGTTATATTTTGGTTGGATCGGCCGAAATTTTGAAAATCAATTCTAACCTCCGGCCTAGAATTCTTACCATTTGACAGTTACTATTGAGTTTTCACGTGACAAATCATTTTTAAATGTGACTAGTAACGTTTATGAATTCCTCTTACAAACGAGCGCAGTCAAAAATTGTGATACTTAATATATAAATCTTGTTGTTTTCATATCAGACTTTGTCTATCATATTGTTAGATCTTATCGAAAAATTAGGTGAGTAGGCATTCTAAGTATAGCTAATATATTAGAAAAATGTAACATGGATTAGATTTATAAGGAACATTGAAATATTTTTATTCTCCTTTAACATGACATTTATACAAAGTTTAACAATTATTCAGAATGATTATTAATTGAACAAATTAAAATTTACAATACGAAGCAATGAACTATTAAAGTTTACACTTATTGTTTCAACAAGTCGGAAGTTTTCATCATCAGACAATCATTTTCATTTTTCACCGAGTATTCCATCGAAGTTAAATACAAGTCAGAAGTGTTTGTTGAATCTGTCACTATTTTTGGTTCATAGCTTACGTCTCTAGAGTCGGATGCTACAACGCTGAGCGACGATCTCTCAGTACTTGATGCTGATGATTGATTCTGATACCCCGAATCATTTGAGACAGATTTTGGTGAAGAAGTTTTTTGAAATCTTTTATAACCAGGAGTTTCATTATTTTTCTCCGTATGAATCATCTCATCCGTTTCCAAAAGATGTGTATCTTCAGGTGATTCGATATTGGATACATTCAAATAATCAAAAAAGGAACTTGAATTTTCTGATGGATTTTCAATCGTCAACGATTGCTTTAATGAAATTTCCATTTCCTCTATACTTTCCATATTATTATCATATAATTTTTTATTGGAGGATTCTATGACTTCCAGATTATCTTCATTGTCCAGGAACGGTGTTCTTGGCTTCTGTACTGATACTTCATGCATGTCCTTATTCATTACACACTCTTCTTTAATATCTGCATCTTCCATTTTTTCTGATGAATCATTCATAAGTATATCAACGTTCAGTGAATTCAATTTATCCATACTTGTGAGAGTTCCCAAATCCTCAGAAATATTTTCACTGTCGCATGGCTTAAAAGATGGCAGAGACAATTCCATGTTACTTGCATTATCACTATTATTAGTCTTCATTTCATTTTCATAAGGTTCTACATGGTTCATAAAACACGGGGATTTAGGTGTGTATAGTGTTAGGTCCATATCCAATACTTGAAGATTATCTTCCCCTATCCAACATTTTTTCATTTTCTCTTCAGTGCTATCAATTCCATCCTGGGTAACATTCTCCAAAGACTGAAAAGATATATCCGCGTCCTCGTCAGGGATTTTTGATCGTACCTCGTTTTCATGTTTAAATTCTCCAATAAAACTGTTTTTCAATGATTTGAAAGAATCATCGAATTCGGACTTTTGGTCACAATTTTTTAAAGGCATTTTTTTCACCCTTGGTTCATCATTGCCTGTAGACATTTCTCTTGAATTCTCGTCTTCTTTAGGATAAAATTCTTCTAAAGATAAAAACGATGATGTCAAGTCTAATTCTTTTTCGCTAATTGACCCAGCCAAATCAGTATCCGTCTTGTATGTACCAGCACTTTTAGGCGGATTATGATTTTCTGTTTCTACTTGCCATGATCTCTCATCAGAATTATAACTTTTGCAAATGGCCGAATGGTACGAGGTGGAACAGAAAATATTATCCTGAAAAACGTCACTGCTCCAGCTTTTCGATACTTTAATCTCATTACGAAGCTTTCCTGATGGAGATTTCATAGTTTCTGAACACGTATCAGTACGCGTATCAGCAATGGAATCACGAAATTCTCTGACCTTTGTGAACATGTTCATCCTCGAAAAGAATTTTTTTGCTTTTGCACCCAACGTATCCAATCGTGGAGATTCGATTTCATTCGACGGCGGTGATAAGCATCTTTCCCTTGGACTCTGATCCAGCCTGAAATTTGAAAAAGAAAATTTTTCAAATGTTCTCGAACAATGACTAACGCGAAATTTGGTTAAACGCTTTTAATTACATACAAACTATTAAACAGGAAACAAAATAACCGATTATTACTACTTACAATTTAAAAATGTGATTCATCGCGAAAAGGAGGAAATCCTCAAAACTACAAAAACACCAGAAACTATTACAGTGACTCTAAATTTGTAAAAATTAACGTAATTCTCAACGCATTGTCGATTAGCCGACATTCGGGATATACACCTGTCTTTGTACATACGACTCCAAACAAGTCCTTCAAGAATTTCGTAAACAGTCTAAGCCCGCGCTATCCAAATGGAAATATAAAGTTATCCCAATCGCCGGGAAGTATTTAAAAAAATCCAGTTCTCTTACTTCCTGTATTAATTTTGTCTAGCAATAAAACCTGCTCAATTACATTATCAAAGATTGTCATCGATCTTAACCAAGTAGTCAAATAAACAATGGAAAGTACCAGGAGAGTAAAAGATTCCACATGCAATGTGCCTAATAAAATATCATCCGGACGTAGAGTGCGATGACTAACGTATAATATCGTTAGTAAGAGAGAGCAAGCTAATATTGTGGCTTGATTGGTGACTTTGATTGGATGAATCATGCCTGAAGGGTGATCATGGTCCTCAGCGTATATTGCCCTATATATACGGTGAACCAAAGAAACGATTAAAATTACAAAAAATTGCAAAATTCCATAGAACTTTAAAACCTTCTATCATCAGAACTTATATTCTATATGAAAAGGAAATGAAGACTAATTAGGATTTTATAATAATGTATATAATATTTTTAACAACTTACATCAAGTTTCAGATTAATTCTAATTACATTTAACCAATGATAATACAATAGAGAGCTTGATATTACTGTATCTCATATTATCTTGATAAAGTTTTAGAATAAATTTTGCATTTTTAAGTAAACCAAATTTATGACCACCCGGTATGCGTCAATGGTATTTGAAGAGAAGTTTTAAAATTTTCCATTTGTTAAATCAACGCATAATTGACCAGTTAAGGGACAAGCACGCCCCGGGTGCTGGCGTGGGACGGCACTTGTTCAAAGAGGATGCGGTTTACTATACTAGTGAGATCTGGTCGAGAAATTCTTGATTATTACTACAATTTAATAGCTATCACCGACTATTTGATATTTGATTCAAGCTTGAATAGTATTACTATATTTCAATATAACTAGAATATTCCAAAAGTAAAGCCTCAAGTAATGTATTTATGTATAATTTATTCTATGACTAATAAAATCTTATATTTTTGCATGTACTAATATAACTTACTTTTTCGTTCAATTAATCATTATATTTTAATTACATTGCTCACGTGCCTTAGAATGGAATAGAGAATGGGTAGTATTTGGCTCCTTCCGCTCTAAAAATATTAAATTTAAATAATTATTGTAAAATCGTATTTTACGATTGATTGTATAGTCATTTTTTTGATAATGACTTACTGTTTCATTGGTGCAACACGTTCGCCGGTAGCTCTGCTCTCGAGGTCAGACATTTCTTCGGCAGTCAGCTCGAAATCAAAAATTTGAATATTCTGCACTATACGAGATTTCGTGACGGATTTTGGAATCAAAGCAGCACCACATTGAAACTGTAATAATGTTATATAATATGGCAAAAGGAAAAAACCATAATAATAGTAATCAGTGACTTGTTAAATTTCTTAAACCTACAACAAATCTCAAGGCAATCTGTTCAGGCGTTTTATTGTACTTTTTAGCGAGTGCCAAAACTTTTTCATTTCCCAAATCAATCTTCACTCCACTTCTGTTACCCGGCCTTGCCAATGGTGAAAAACCAGTAACTGTAATGTCATGCTTTTTACAAAACTCAATGAGCTTCTTTTGCGGCAGATTTAAGTTGACCTCAATCTAAATTTTTTAAATATGAAATTAATAATGGAATGAAATTAGCATTATTTATTTATGAATAAATCAATATACCCATACCTGATTATTAACAGGTTTGATTTTAGCCACGGATAGTAATCGTGTTATCTGTTCCGAATTAAAATTACTAATTCCAATATTTTTCGCCAAACCCAAACGCTGACATTCTTCCATTCCCCTCCAAGTTTCCAGATAATCTATGTCCGCTAATATCAATTTACCGGTTTCATCAGTCGGCGTACCATCATCTCCATCCTAAGAAGTGACGGCCAGTTAATAAAATGATCGATAAATTATAATATATCTAATAAGATTACTTTATTATAGTTACCTGATACGCAAATGGCCAATGCATCAAGTAAAGATCCACATAATCTAATCCTAGATTTTCGACTGATTTGCGACAAGCGGGTACAACTCGTTCCTCCTTATGAAAATTGTTCCACAGCTACGAAAAATATAACTTATAAGAGATAAAGCTATTTAAGAATTATTGCCGTTTTACCTTCGTGGTAACAAATATATCCTCCCGTTTGATAGTACCATCTGCAATCTTAGCACGAATTCCTCTGCCTGCAGCTTTTTCATTCCCGTAGAAGAAAGCAGTGTCGATATGCCGATATCCTGCGTCAATCGCATCTTTGATGGCTTGTTCTAGTTCTTCTTCATTTCCCTGAATACATTAAAAATATTATCCTACATAGTTGGTGATAAAAAGATATCGCACTCTATATATATACGTTTTTGGTATCTAACAATATTAGGAACCACGATACTATCTAATGTAACTATAATTAGTACGCAAATATTATCATATACTGATAACAATGATTGGAGCATGTGCACATGAACTATATAAATTCCTATTGCTAAAAAAGTCTTTTTAGATATTTTTATTATGTGAACCTCGCGTAACAAAATAAAATAATTATAATTTGATTAATATTTATGTACCAAATAAGTACCCAAACCAATCATGGGCATAGAATATCCATTGTAAAATTTGATACTGGGTACTGTCAACGGATCTGCCATTGCTGAAGCGTCCTGTAGTTGGTTTCTTCAGCTAACAAAATTAATATTGAATATTTTTTATACTCCTGGCAGTTTTTAAACAGCAAACGTGGTTCAAAAATTAGGTTACTTCGCGGATAAGACAAAAGTTGTGTGTAATTGAGAGATGAGCAAAGTCAATAAGACATTCTACTTAGAGCACATAGTTATTATGTAACTTACATGTTGATTGGCAGTTGCAGTATACTTATATAATTGAATATTAGAAAATCACTTATCAGATGATTATATAAAGTTTCATATATATATAAACAATTTATTTCGATTGAAGGGGAAATTTTCACAGAATATTATAATTGTGATAGATGATAACGACACGTGTTCCTAGAGTTTCTAACCTCAACGACGTCCTGTATCATTGAATCTGAACAGAATCAAAGTCATATCTTTACAATTATTGTTAAATTCAATTCTAAAACGATCCTCAATCTAGAAATATTTTAAGTGTGCCCTTAATTTATCAAAGTATACTCTATGAAGAGCAAAATAATTGATATTTTTATTTATTTTACTGATGTATCACTTTATTTTATACTTATATACTTATTTAATTACAGTAGTATATAGTTTAGTTTCATTGTACGACTTATTCAGCCTTTTATATTCCCTTTTGTATTGCTCCTACTTGCATTTTATAAAAAAAAAGAAATCTGCATATTCTTTCATATGTAGACACATTCGCTATATGGAACACCTACTTATTCCATTATATTTGATAACTATTATTATTCATTGCTTTTTATTTTGTGTAATAGTGATCTAATTCACAATGGTACAGGATTGTCTTAAATTTTCGAAAAATGTATGAATTGATTTCAGATAGGCTCTGCTTGTTGAAAATAACTGTTTGTACAAACATATGCCACCATTTGATGAGAAAACAATGGACCATTCAGTCAGTTGAAGAATAAATGAACTTGAATATTTCAATGGATGTAAACTGCATTATAAAATATTTTAATTATATGGAATTAGAACAAGTATAATTTAAAAATATGTATGTGCAAAAACCAAGCAAATCATTGTAATTATATTCAACATAATTATATAAACACCAAGCGTTAAAAAAGGGAATGAAGTTAGTAGTCCCTAGATTTCTTAAAATTCCAAATGGAAAGGATAATCTTTGTGTGTGTCATACCTGTAAAAGTAACATATTTCTCCATCAGTTTATGACATAAAATCATGCATTTAATCATAAAATATTAAAACTTACCCAAAGGAAGCACAAGTACGGGTACCAGTATTAAATGTATCAATTATAGCAATCTCCTCTGGAGTTAACTTAAAATCAAAGATATCAATATTCTGTTGAATGCGCTTCTTTGAACTAGATTTCGGAATAGGAATTGTGCCAATATCAACCTATAACCAAGTCATTTTAATTTTTTTGAAGGATTTTTATATTCCTAAGTGATAGAAAAAGCGGCATACCAAATATCTAAGCAGCACTTGAGCTGCAGTCTTTCCATACTTTTTAGCCAATGCCAGTGTTTCTGGTCGTTCTATTACAACTTCTGTATCACCAGGTTTAGCCCAACCACGAAGAGGAGCACCAAAAGGACTATAAGCTGTAATAGCAATTCCACGCTTGCTACAGAACTCTCTAAGTTTTTTCTGATTCAAATTTGGATTACATTCCACCTGATTCATTACTGGCTTGATCTTCGCAATGGACAAAACACGATCTATTTGTACTGAATTAAAATTGCTCAAGCCTATACTCTTTGTTAGACCCAACTTGACACACTCTTCCATTCCCTTCCAAGTTTCCAAGTAATCCACAACCGAAGGATGGGGTTTGTTGTTTTCATCCAAAGAAAAAAAACCCCCTGTTTCCTTCTGTAGATATAAAAGAATACTTAGCAAACAAATTTTTGATATAGAACCAGCACTTTAACGAATCATTCAACATTATACATAAGAGAAATTGGCATACTGAAAAGAAACTCATCAACTGGTTATAATGATATTAATTATTAAACAGACTATATAGTACTTCACAGTCTTATATACACTTACAGCAATAGACATAGGCCAGTGAATTAAATATAAGTCAATATAATCAAAACCAAAATTTTTCAAAGATTCTTTGCATGCAGGAACAACTTGTTCCAGCTTATGCTTGTCATTCCATAGCTGCAACAATGTGAAATCTAATATTACATAATGTATAAAAATGGAAATATTACTGTTTCATTATGATTACCTTCGTTACAATGTAAAGATCCTCTCTTTTGACAACACCTTCTGCTATCTTTTCTCTAAGGGCATCCCCAATTTCTTTCTCGTTCCCATAAACGTACGCACAATCAAAGTGCCGATAACCGGCATCAATCGCATCTTTAACAGCCTGTCCAACGACATTGGGATTGTCCTAAATAAGAAAAGGCCTTTTTCAGGATAATTAAAATTAAATTCACATCATTATTAAACTTTTGCATATCAATATTATCAGATATATGAAAATTTTCCAATCTGCAGCAGCTATAATTGTATGTACATTTAACGATGATTGTTCGGATAGCAAAAATAGAAGTCGCAAGATCAGAGTGGCAGAAGGTAGGAAGCGGATAATTAATGACTCATATACGTTTAAATTAATTATTAATAGAGAATAATATCAATAATATGTTATGTAATGAATCAAATAAATTATTTTAGTGCTGGCGCGATTGTAGCGCAAAATTCGCACCTGCGTCGCTGCTTTGAGTATCTTATCTCTCTTACGGAGAACATTTCAAATCACCCGCCAAATCTATTCCGAAAACATTTTTATTTCTACATTTTCGATTCGCACAATTCGATTTCCAAAATACGTACAAAATGTCTCATTAAAACTAAAAATTCTTTTACATGAATCTCGAAAACATAATAAATTTGAAAAATAAATGTTATAAAATTGATAATAATCTCATGATTAGGTCTTGCAATATGAGATACGTTATCTCCTTCTTTTTCCTTTTGGCTTTCTCCTCAAATGAGGAGATGTGCCAGAGATACCTCGATTTACCCGGTATTAGCCACTACACTATAAAATAGACCATTGACTATACTATACAAGATACACATTGGATGAGAAAATTGAAAATACACTATAGCTCGAATTCGAAAAAAACTTTATTCGAATATCGAATAGACTCTTATTAGAAAAAATTGCCCAAAAACTGTGCAGCGCCATTACTTCACAAAATATACTAATTTTACTATTGAAACTTACGACGCCTTGCCATGTACCCAATCCTAGAGCTGGTATCTTCTCCCCATTACTAAGTTCGACCAACGGTGCTGCCATTTCTACGATTTGAATTTGACTATCATTAAGTATAAGTATTATGAGAGAATTTGCAAGATCTTCGCATGGAAAAATACCCCCCCGCCCCTTCGATAGTGAAGCAATATTCTAGTTACTTTTTGCCATTTGCGAAATCCTGGTAGCATTACCAACTATTAATTCCCTAGATTAACAAAATGGAAGTATCTCGAAGGTTTTGGCCCCCTACAGGTTAAGTTTTACCTAGAGTGACTAAAACGATAATCACATTTGGGCGGTGTTGTTTCTACAAGAATTTTCCAAAATGGTACGCACTCTAGAAATCCGTAAATTACTTGTCAATCCCATGATAATTGGGATTGACGAGATTATAAAATTGTTCGGTGAAGATCGAAAAGCCTAAACGTTTCATTATATTTCATGTGTTGAGAAAATACTGTTGCTAGAAGCTAGTTTGTCAAACCGGTAGATAAGTAACTTTTTCATAAGACCTTCCTCTCTTTCTGATATGTCACGTGAAATTTAATTCATTGTGAAAATTGTTAGAAAAAAAATGAATTCTCTGAAATTGAGTTTCTTTTGTTTGATATAGCACTCATAATTATATATTTGCTTTTTTGTAACCTTATAAGGACATGGATTTTCGTCCACACCCGTCCCACGTAAATAGCGTGTAAAATGATTCAAGCTCCAGAAAGTACTCCTGAAAATGAACAATAAAATATAATAGTTGTATTTTGTTATCTTGTATATATTGACAATGTTAATAATTAATATTACAACATTTTCCATTCTCTTATGTATCAAATGTGTCAATGATATTTTTATAATATACCATATAAATACATTTTTACTACTTTATTCTAATATTCATGAAGTTGCATATTCATTTATTTTTTCCACTCTGCAATACTCTTCTGTTTACATTGAAACAAAAGAACTAAAATCAATCTCCTTAGTGACCATTCATCCTGTTACTTCTATAGGTGTAGATACTTACTAAAAGCTATAAAATATATTGTATAAAGGCTTGTATTATTTGTGAAGTATGGGGAAATATATGACGGTACATTGTTAACAATATACCTTTTGAAATGTTATATATAGTGATATAATTTGTTTACATTTTTTTATAGCAACCACAAATAATCTTGTTGAAAGAAGGGACGGATACAGCTCAAGGTAAACCACAGCTGATCTCTAACATAAATGCATGTCAAATGGTCGTGGATGCTGTGAGGACCACCTTGGGTCCTCGTGGTATGGACAAATTGATTGTCGATCAACATGGTAAGAGTACCATATCCAATGATGGTGCAACAATTCTGAAACTTCTGGACATCGTTCACCCTGCTGCTAAGACATTGGTTGATATTGCAAAGTCTCAAGATGCTGAGGTATGTTTATCATCTAACTTGACTCGATAAATATTAAAACAAAAAAATCAAGAACTCTGCAAAGTATCAGCGGTAATGTGAAAGTCAACTTTACCGATATTCTAGCAGATACATAAAAATTTTGAACAATTAGACTGGCAATTTCTTCAAGTATTGTCATTGCTTCATTTATATTCAGACATCCAACATTGCACGATCATACAATACTTGCAATAATATAATATTATTCTCATATTCCACACTACCACAGGTTGGAGATGGTACAACCAGTGTTGTACTCCTTGCAGGAGAGTTCTTGAAGCAAATGAAACCATTTGTTGAAGAGGGAGTGCATCCTCGTATCATCATCAAATCCTTCCGCCGTGCAGTTCAACTCGCGATCGAGAAGATCAACGCTCTATGTGTGAAGATTGAGAAATCAAACATTCAGGAACAGCGTGGACTCCTAGAAAAATGTGCTTCCACTGCAATGAGCTCTAAACTTATTCACCATCAGAAGGACTTCTTCAGTAAAATGGTGGTTGACGCAGTTTTGATACTTGACGAGCTTTTACCTCTCAATATGATTGGCATTAAAAAGGTATTAGATTGACGTTTTCAATGATTACTATCAGACTATCAATGTTATAATAATTACATTGCATATATCTCTAGATCTCTGGTGGAGCCCTTGAAGATTCCCTACTGATCGCCGGTGTAGCATTTAAAAAGACCTTCTCATATGCCGGTTTCGAAATGCAACCGAAAAAGTACTCCCCATGCAAGATTGCATTGCTTAACATTGAACTTGAATTAAAAGCAGAACGTGACAATGCAGAAGTCCGCGTAGACAATGTAAAGGAGTACCAGAACATAGTGGATGCCGAATGGCAGATCCTTTATCAAAAGCTCGAAAAGATTCATAAGAGTGGAGCTAACGTAGTTCTGTCAAAACTTCCGATCGGAGATGTCGCCACCCAATACTTTGCCGACAGAGATATGTTCTGCGCTGGCAGAGTTCCGGAGGAGGATCTCAAAAGGACCATGAAAGCTTGCGGTGGTGCTGTCATGACTACCGTTAATGACATTAGCGATGCCGTCTTGGGTAAATGCGAATCGTTTGAAGAGAAACAAATCGGTGGCGAAAGGTTTAACATCTTCGCCGGTTGTCCAAATGCGAAAACTTGTACACTTATTTTACGTGGTGGAGCGGAACAGTTCTTGGAAGAGACCGAACGGTCTCTGCACGACGCGATCATGATCGTCAGGAGGATGATAAAGAATGATGCTGTGGTAGCCGGTGGTGGAGCTATTGAGATGGAGCTCTCGCGAACTTTACGTGACTATTCCCGTACAATTGCTGGAAAGGAGCAGCTTTTGATTGGAGCAATTGCTCGCGCTTTGGAAATAATTCCAAGGTAATGTATTCTTAATTGTTGAATTTTCGTTTTTACTTTAAATTAGTTACTCGTATTTCTTTAACAATTTCGTTTGGTTACAGACAACTCTGTGACAATGCTGGATTTGATGCAACGAATATTTTAAATAAGCTGCGTCAGAAACATCATCAAGGCAAATGCTGGTATGGCGTCGACATCAACTCCGAGGATATTGCTGACAACATGGATGCCTGCGTCTGGGAGCCAGCTGTGGTTAAGATCAATGCTCTTACTGCAGCGAGTGAGGCTGCTTGTCTTATTCTTTCAGTGGACGAAACAGTAAAGAATCCAAGGAGTGGCGGTGGTGATGCACCACAAATGCCGGTGGGCCGTGGTATTGGCAGGCCCATGTAATTACGGAAAACAGGCTCTGTAATTAACAATTTATATAAACAGATAATGTGAACCGATGATTTGTCCGTCGAAGTACTTTGTTGACAAGAGCGTCATGGAAGATCACTCGATTTCTGAAACTTTCATGAATGGTTTTTATCCATAGTCATACAAAATGTATAATCGCAAAACGGCATGATCGGAGGTTTTTGATTTAAATGTGTATTACTTAAATGATTACACTACAAGAAAAATACTGGTTGCTTCGAAAGATATACTTGCATAAGACGTTCTTAGTCACTCTTTCATAACAGCATTTTATAATCACAAGCTTTTCACTCGCAACTTGTATCGTTTCATTTGTATTATTAAATTAATAAAGATTCACATGAAAAAATCTATAAACTGGTACAATGATTTGCTTCCTAATTTTATACCGAAATTCTTTTATATCCAAAGTATGTAATAGAAAAAAAATTCTGCTATCCCTCTTCACGCATTATTCTTTTAGTGACTAACTTCAGGTGGATAGTTTTAAGACTTCTAGATCGAATTCAATGAAATGTCTCATTAAACAGCCAACCTCAGGGATTATCCGAGTTTATAAGTTACACTCTAAAGATAAATTCTTTGTAATTTCATTCTTATCAAATGTTTTCCCTGCGTATGTTTAAATGCCGTGTCCTTTACGTTCCAGTTCAGTCGCTGTTGCTAATGAGGTATGCATTGGTATGGATAACATTGAACTGTAACGAATGAGAAACAAGGTTAAGAGAATGTAAGCGACCTGAACATAGTTAAAGTTCCCTTTATATCTCACGCAACCTAAGATCGGAAAAGTAGTCTGCTATTATTTGGAACTCGAATTGAACGTCAAATTTGTGGGTGCATCGATTATCATCGGGATTAGTATTATCAGATACTGTGAACAAAGTTTCGACAATAGTTTTTTCTCAGTAAAAAACTAAGTGTTGCGTGTTCTAACCTTGACCTAACATAACCGTTAAAGGACGCCATAACTGCAGATCTACGAGTCCCATTTGACACGTTATGTTTTAGCAGCTGTTTCAATGGCGTATAGTACTATGATTTAAAGAACTACGTTTTTTTGTAGTAATTTTATTCCATAACTTGGAACGACTTATTGCTCCGATCAATAACACTATCTGTAAATTCATTAGGGCGTATCTATGAAATCATCGATGTCTCATCCTTAATTCAAAGAAGGACGACTTCTTATTATATCTCCAGGGCTTTCTCATTTAAATAAAAAGCCAATTGTACACGTTTTCTATTAGTTTCTTTATTAACGACGACACATATTTTTTCCATTCGTTGAAATTCTACTATAATCCTGAAAGAATGGCATCGCTTTGCCAAAATGCAAAGGTTTCCCAAGCTGAAAAATCTAGTACAAAGTAAGGAAGTGGATATAAAAACTGAATATAACTTTTCACTCTTAACTAATTCATTCATAGTTAATGTTCTATAATTTTCATGATATATCAGCAATTCATTTTTTTATAACATGTTTTTTTTACTCATACATAATATATAGATTGAATGTGAATATTTGCCTTATCATGGTGAATATTCATACTTTTCATGCTTTATATACCTTTTATTGCATAGTTTCCATATATATTTATGTGTAACTCCATTATAAAGTTCACAACCATATATGTAAATATTCTTTTCACTAGTCATGCATTGTTCCGATTTTGTCGATTTCCTGCTTTACATGACTTGTATAAATCATTTTAAAAAATGAGTAATTCAATTATATTACTTAAACAGAAACATTAGTAGAAAAAACAGTAAATTGTATAGTTCCCATATAGTCAAATATTTATTGTTTCAGACACACCTCTCCGGATATGACAGCCTCGATAACAACAACTGCGATACAAGAACGTGTTCATAAGCGCTATGATGATATTACAAAATCTCAAAATGACAAGAGAGTTTACAGGGGGTTAATTCTAAGTAATAGAATGAAAGTTTTACTGATCAGTGATCCGACAACTGATAAAAGTGCAGCATCCCTAGATGTTAATATTGGATTCCTAAATGATCCTCCAGAGTTGCCTGGTCTGGCACACTTCTGTGAACACATGCTATTTCTTGGAACAGAAAAGTATCCTATGGAAAATGAATACACAGTATACTTGTCTCAGAATGGTGGCACAAGCAATGCAGCAACATACTTAGACCATACCAATTACTACTTTGACATAACACCAGACAAGTTGGAAGGCGCACTAGATCGTTTTTCTCAATTTTTCTTGAAGCCATTATTTACGGAATCAGCAACAGAACGTGAACTCAATGCAGTAGATTCTGAACATCAAAAGAATGTGGTAGCTGACACATGGCGTCTTGATCAATTGGACAAATCATCCGCTGATCCAAGTCATCCATATTCAAAATTTGGCACAGGAAATAAGAACACTCTTGATATAATTCCTAAGCAGAAAAATATCAATGTCAGAGAAGAACTTCTAAAGTTTCATAATACTTGGTATTCCGCTAACATGATGGCATTAAGTGTGCTTGGAAAAGGTTTGTGAATAAAAAATTACATTACAACACAACTTTTAAATAGTTGAGTAGAAGCAATTTCCTATTGTCCATAGAGAGTCTCGATGAACTTGAAAGAATGATCACCGATAAATTCTCTGAAGTAAAGAACATAGATGTTGAAGCTCCAAGGTGGCCAGATCATCCATTCAACGAAGAACATTTCCAGCATAAGTGGTACATTGTCCCTGTAAAGGATGTACGCCATCTGAATATTACCTTCCCTATTCCTGATTTACAAGAACATTTCCGTGCGGCGGTAAGTGTCTAAACTTTATCGACTCAATTGATTACACATTAATAAACTCTAATCGGTCAATTCAAATTCATTGATTTCTTTTTTTATATTATAGCCAGCGCATTACGTATCGCATTTACTCGGCCACGAAGGTGAAGGTTCTTTACTATCAGCATTAAAAGCAAAGGGCTGGTGCAATTCGTTAATGTCAGGAAAACGAACTGCCGCTAGGGGTTTCAATTTCTTCAGTGTCTATGTTGACCTCACGGAAGAGGGTATTGAACACGTAGACGATATTATTACATTGATGTTTCAATATATAAATATGCTGAAAAAGGAAGGTCCTGTCAAGTGGATATTCGAGGTGTGAATAATAATAGAAAAGTTGCTGAAGGCGCACGGATTTAAGGAGCATATCTAATGTCATCGTTGTGTGTAGGAATACAGGGATATTGCGGAAATGAATTTCCGGTTTAAGGAAAAGTCATCGCCGCGGAGTTACGTGTATGCGACGGTGCAAACACTTCAGGAGTATCCTATGGAGGAGGTCCTGAGTGCACCGCAACTCTACACCGAGTGGAATCCAGAATTAATAAATTTGGTTGTGGACCACTTGACTCCTCAAAATATAAGAGTTCAAGTAGTTGGTAAACAATTTGAGAATATTGCTACGGAGAGTGAGTACTGGTACGGGACAAAATACAAAAAGGAAAAGATTTCTGAAGATGTTATAAGTAAGTGGAGCAACGCCGGTTTAAATGAAGATCTACTACTGCCAATGAAAAATGAATTTATTCCAACAAGATTTGATATTAAAGCTCACGAATCAGAAGTAAGAAAGATTAATTTATTGAATTGCTAAATAATACCACTTCTATGATTTATTCTTTATCATCTTCTGTTTCAGGTAGACAAATTTCCTGTTATTGTGGAAGATACTCCTTTAATGAGAGTTTGGTTTAAACAAGATGATGAATTTCTTGTACCAAAAGCTAATTTAACATTTGATTTCGTTAGGTATTGAGTCCTTCGAATTTACTATATACTTACTGGTGTTACGAATTGTTATTTACCAATATTTTTTATTTACTTTCTTACAGTCCCCTTGCTTACTTGGATCCAGTAAATTGCAATTTGACTTACATGTTCGTTCAACTATTCCGAGACTCTCTAAATGAGTACGCTTATGCAGCAGACCTAGCAGGATTAAAGTGGGAATTAAACAATAGCAAATATGGAATGTCTGTAAGTAAAAGAATAATACGATTGAAAAGAATGCGACATATTAAAGCTTGATGTCTGTCGTAAAGTCGCAATGTTATTTTAGTTAGGAATAGGAGGCTACGATGACAAGCAACATGTTCTCTTGGAGAAGATTCTGGATCGAATGGTCAACTTTAAGGTTGATCCAAAGAGATTTGAGATTCTAAAAGAAAACGTGCGTAACATGAATGAGGAAAAATTAAAACCGCAGAGTAATTGTTTACTGAATGATTATTGATTTTAGTATATCAGAGGCTTAAAGAACTTTGAAGCCGAGCAGCCTTATCAGCATGCTGTCTATTATCTTGCTGTTTTATTGGCCGAGCATGTTTGGGTTAAAGACGAACTCTATGATGCAAGTTCTCGTAAGTCTAACAACTTAAACAACATTAACACAAGATTTCATAACGTTAGAATTGTATTGTCTTTTCAGAGTTAACTATCGAGAGAGTGCAACAGTTCATACCGCAGCTGTTGGGTAAGATGCATATAGAATGTCTGGTACATGGAAATATGACAAAATCAGAGGCCTTGGAAACCGTCAAAGTTGTTGAAACGAAATTGACAAGTACAGTACCGCACATAACGCCTCTCCTACCAAGACAATTGGTATTAAACCGTGAAGTGGCACTAGATGATGGTGAGTATCAGATATTTTTTTTTTATTTATAAGAATAACATTCTCATGATCGCATTACAGGTTGCTACTTCCTTTACGAGGTAGAAAATAAGCTGCACAAGAGTTCCTGCACTGAAATCTATTATCAATGCAGTTTACAATCCACTGAATCAAATATGCTTCTAGAACTGCTGGTACAAATAATTTCAGAGCCTTGTTTCAATGTTCTAAGAACAAAGGAACAACTTGGCTATATTGTGTTTAGTGGCGTAAGAAGAACTAATGGCGCTCAGGGATTACGAATCATCATTCAAAGTGATAAACATCCAGAATACGTAGAGCAAAGGATTGAGGCATTTATCGACTCTATGTTAGATCATATAAAAACTATGTCTGACGAAGAGTTTAATCGACACAAGGAATCTGTAGCTGTTCAGCGTTTAGAAAAACCTAAACAGATGAGTACATTGTCTGCTGTTTTCTGGATTGAAATCTCAAAACAACAGTACAATTTCGATAGAGCAAATATTGAGGTGGCCCATTTAATGACAATTAATCGCGAACAAATATTAGAGTTCTTTAAGGTATATGATCTTATTTTATTTATACAGAATTCCATTATCCACAAAATGATAACTACTATTTATTTACAGACTTCTATACATAATCAGTCACCAACTAGACACAAGGTTTCGGTCCACGTTATATCAACTGCTGAAGGAGGTGCAGGATTATCCGAGAACAAAATCCCTGCAGACGCTCTTCCACCAGGACCTGAGGCTGTGATCAACACTCCTTGTAAAATCGATGATGTTTTATCCTTCAAAGCCAGTCAGTCCCTTTATCCGTTGCTCAAGCCGTTTATTAACGTGCCTAGAAAGGGTACACGGTCCAAACTATAAAAACATTAGGATTCCCTTATTTATGTAATTGACATCCTGGGAATCGGTGCGTCTCACATTCCCCAATCAATATACTTGGAGATCTAGATACTAGTTGATATCGAGGATGACGAATGTTCATAAAAATTGTACATTTTACTTGATTATAATCTAGTGTGAGCATGTTCTATTAGCACCGGTAAATTATCTAGTTCTCTTTTCTGATAAATTTTTCTGCAAATAAATTAAACATCACATCCCAATTGCATATTTGATGGGATGTTATGAATTCATAGAATATTTAGGTAACGCGTATTAGACTTAAAAATGCAACGAACGTGTCGCTTAAGATAATAAGAATATTTTGAGTAGTAAAAAAAGAAATATACTTAAAGTAACAAACCATGATGAAGTACATTTT
>JARQSV010000751.1:121620-137336 GCA_030142285.1 Calameuta idolon | reverse complement strand
AATGTTTCAACAATAGGCTTTTTCAATAGTTCTTGAAAAGTTCTGTAGTTCCTGGTCTCGTTCTAAGGGTTGCTTTGGGAACCTGTGGTGGGTAGCGGAGAACCTCTGCCCACCAGGCTACACGTTTATGATCACGTTCAGCTCGGCTATGACGGAACATGCATTATCGACGGAGGCGATGATCACGAAATCCTACCCCTGAACTCGCCGCTACGATTTAGCGCCATGTTTTTGGTATCGCCTAAAATCGTAGCGTTGTGCATCTCCCTGCTCATCTCTGTTTTCCAAACAGTTCCGCTCGGAACTATTGTTTAAATAATGCTGGAAGCTAGCACCGTACTGTTACACTCCTCAATAGAGAAAGGCATGAGGTGCTGGCTTTTGTCATAATAAATCTTATCGAGCTTACACTGTGCGCTCGAACTTAAGACTGTAAAGACAAAAATTGACACTTACGCTACGAGTGGCAGCAATTGACACTATTCAGTATGACGCAACAACAATGACCAACAATCGGCCAACAAACGAATCTCATCTCCTCTCAAATATTATTTACTGCGTTTGTAATACAGATTTATTAATTTGTGGTCTCTTTTAACAATTGATTGTTGATTCAAATATTGAAATAAATATTGTTACATTATGCAATACAATTGTTTTAATTATTTATAATGTAAGAACATGAAATAAAGCTCTGAATTTATCAGAATCAGTCTGTTCAGTCTGGTTCATCAGTTAGCTGTCAGCTGTCTGCAGTTGTCAAGTCGTGGTGTACAAGTTAAATCTTTTGAACAAGGCATTTGTTCATTGAGGACTGTTTTAATATTAATTAAACAATGTTTACTGATGCATCTTCCGAGCCTGTAGGATTCCGTTCTCAACTTTGCAGTAACAAGTAAAATTTATAAAATTTTATAGCATTAAAATACATGCGTAATAAAGTATATGACACAACCAAAATAACTTTCACACATTCCTTAATCAAAATTCGTTTATTATTTCAGCATTGTTAATATTTAATATTCGACTTTAGCTATATATATTATTAGCACATTTCTGAAATTATTTCATAATAAGTATGTCTGTTTAGGTTAAATAGAATAAAAATGCTTAATATTAGATGCAACAATATTTATATGCTCCTATTATTTTTTATTTCAGACCAGAAAAATCAAGTAATATTCAAACTGATGATGTGGTATATAAAGAGAGCGAAACTCAAGCTGTCGAGACAAAAGATGTTCATGTAAGAAAAAAACCAAAAGTGGCAACATTGTGTTATGCATCCAAATTCTGAGTGAATTTTCTTTCAATTCATATAATATTCAGTGTATAATTTCAGACGCAAACTATAATCGAACAAAGAAAGAAACCTCAAGTAGACTATCAAAAACTGGCAGCATTTTTAAAGCGTGTAACACCAGGTATCTTAGAGGACTTAGATGAAGCATACGGTAGCAATGCTTTCGAGAACTATGATCCTGGAGCTAGTGGTGAACCATCAACTACAGTAAAGTTATTAGCAAAGTTGAACACATTGGAAGAATCTAATAACGAAGTACGAATGTTCTTTAATCAACTGACTCTCTAGTAGTTCTTAAGCCTAAACATGGTTTAGATAACTGTATTATAATTCTTATTTTATCTATTTTATTTCAGATAAAGATCAGTGATATAACATGGAGTAGTGGTGGGGGAACTCTTTCTGTATCGCACAGTGTAGTATATCATGAAACGTGGTGCGACCATTTATCAAAAATCAAATTCTATGACCTAACAAAGGATTACCAGCTTCCCACTGAGCCCAAAAAAGTATTAAATCTAAATTCCTGCGTGACATCACTCTCGTATCACCCTACTGAACCATCTATTATTGCAGCAGGCTTGTTTAATGGTACAAAATACTTACTTTCAGTTTTCTCAAATATTATAAGGTACATTAAACATTTGCACAGCCATTTACATGCTTTTATTTCTACTTTAGGAGATATCCTTTTATGGAATCTAAGAGATGACACTGCGGTAACTCCAACTCAAGTTTGCACACATGGTGATACCGTGTCCCTAATTCATTGGCGACCCAGATCCATCAATGATGTTTCATTGCTAGTAACAGCTAGTAGGGATGGATATATTTTGGTTCACAAATTGACAGCCAACTTTACTACCGTCACTCAACATAAACGGTACTAACTAGTCAATTACAAAATACATGCGATGCATGATTATCCTCTAGATATTTTTTCTACCATATATATCGGTATACATGACGAGTAGCTTATTTTTGATTGACGTCACGACTCATCACAAGGAAATACATTGTAGATTTAAAATCGCAAAGGAGCACAATCCATCGGAGAGCACAAGACCACGTAGCGCAGGCGGAAGTCGAGAACGTGCTACAGAGGCTGGATTATCAATTACGACTTTCGACTTTTCCTCTAAGGATCCTATGCTTTTTGTTGTCGGAACTCTCTGTGGCGGCTTGTACAAGTGCAGCGTGGATCGTGCGACTCCAGTGGAAGGTCTTGGCGTATATTTTATATTCAAATTCAAGTTTTCATTGAGGTGACAGGAGTTCTTAAATATGCAATACTACTTGCTCTTTTAGGAAATGAAAATATTCTTGATCCGGTTCTGGATGAGTATGAAAGACACGAAGGCAGTGTTACTTGCGTACGCAGTTCACCCACGCGCAACCTATTTGTTACAAGTGGCACGGATAAAGAAATTCGCATCTATGATTTTGCAGAGGTAAATATATTATTATAATCCTCCGTTTCTTTCTAAAGATGACCTAATGTAATGTAAAGTTCGACATGTTAATTCAAATAATTAGATTGTTATATTCCATTACAAAAGGGAAGATGATGTAAAATGACCACGGCGGAAAGGTGAAAGCCTTTCAGTCGACCTTTGCTAGATTTTAAATTCATCGCGCATAATTCACCGTCATTCCAAAGACAAAGGAAACATATTCATGACAAAATCTAAAGTTTGCTGTCGTATATAAATTCATTATTATTCAGGAATCGTGTGCATTTCAATGAAAGGAAACAACAAATATTTTTCTGTATGCCGAATTCGCTAATGTTTTATACATAATTTTAATATTATGTACTATATACAAGGATAATAATGGTTTTATTTATATCTTTGAAGAAGGTTGAAGTACCGTTATTAAAATACTGTAATAAAACTAATTATTCTTAGGGTACCACCGAATAACCGGTCATTCCAAATGTATAAAATGCAATAACGTTTGTTCAAAATCCTCTCTTTGTGATTTAATACCGCCGTCAATTGCAAAATCCTGTTATTTGTAATTCCAGTCTGCTATTCATCAAACGATATCTGTTGACGACACAATTGTGGGGCTTACGTGGTTACCTGGAATAATCGACGTATTCACAGCTTATGGTGCAGGAGCCTCAATACAATTTTACAACGTAACAAATGGAAAGCCGGTGACTAATCTAAAGTTGGAAATGTCGGAAAAACAGGATACCAGTTGTCTTCAATTTAATGGAAAAAGGTTTGTTATTATTTATCTTCTTTCAATCACAGTTCTTTGATCTTTTTCAAAATTCTCCCAATCATGTCATTAATTTGTTCTACGTAATACGCAATTAAAAGGGTATCTTTAAAAATCAGGTATTTATTTATTACTGCAGGAGAATAACAGTGCTCCATTGTATACTGCAGTTCTAAATAGTTACAATTTGTAATGTTCCTTTTGGACTAATACCGAAACAGCAGACTGTTTCAACTTGTATTAGAACCCTTATATTAGAATGCCTCATTTTTGGATTAATTCTAAGGGATTAGAATACCATAAATGAAACACATTGAAAAGAATGCGTATTTGGCAAGCATTCAAAAGTAGCCAGGTTTACAGAGGATACAAAAATAAACCGCTCGTACACATTCGCTACGAATGTTTACATCGCATCAGCACTTTTACAAGTTACCAAGTTCAAAACAAGTCCAAAAGTGTCACGTATTTATGCTGTG
Source organism: Calameuta idolon (assembly GCA_030142285.1). Classification (NCBI taxonomy): domain Eukaryota; kingdom Metazoa; phylum Arthropoda; class Insecta; order Hymenoptera; family Cephidae; genus Calameuta; species Calameuta idolon. Next base: position 133,322 of record JARQSV010000751.1, on the reverse strand, counting down.
CAATTAAATATTCTTTTATGAATTAAACGTCATTGTGCAGATCAACGATAGCAATTGAATACCAAATAGTACAAGATTTAAATGGTCACATGCGCCAATTGAAAATTATTTAAGATAAGCAGTCACAGCTGAAACAACATTTTCTCGTACTTAGTACCACTCTTTTTTTCTTAATTTAATAAATATTCATATGATCTATATATCTTATGGAAATTCCTGAGTGCCTTCGTATACGAATCTCAAGTATCAACGCTTATTAGGTATGTTTTTCGATCTTATCCATATTAATCGACTGGTAATGCAAAACTTGACATAAAATTTATTCGCTGTCATTAATTAAACCATTATTGTGAAGAATCATTATTCAGCCTATCATAGATCGAATGGAACCTGACGTGCCATATTCAGTGGCATGAACTAAAAACGTCGATAACCGATATCGGTTTGATGACCGAATTTGTCAATAATGTACCTAGCTATTGAATATCACTTATCATCTACTATGCCTATAATTCTGTATGATTTTGTCATTATTTAAATATCTTTTATCTTTCAGAGATCTCGTGGCTATTGGAGACACCAAGGGAAACTTGGAAATTTGGAAAATACCAAGACAGCCATTTACATAAACACTGCAAGACGCATGGCATTTTTTCATACAGTCTAGTCGTTCATATGTTTAGCAGCTTACGTTTAATATAGCGATACTGTGCATTATTTTCATACGCTCTTTATACAAGTTTATACAGTACTGCTGCACTATTAGAAGACAGTTTTACCATAGGAACTGAATATTACTAAAATGGACGCTGTACTTAAGTTCAGACAATACAATGGTCTTAAATAATTATATATACATATGTCAGTTAATGACACAATCAAGATCGCTTTAATGTTTTCTTTAATTCCATCAATATTAATAATTGATAAACTGTCAATAAGAATAGCTATGAAATAATTGTCTGTAAAATTTTATTTAATGATGGCTAATATAAAACTATGTCAGAAACAATTTTACTTGGTATTTTCGAGTGGTACTTATGCTTACACAATATCGTGAAAAATCCTGCCTTTTAGAAAGTATCAGTTAAGTTTCTATATTTTCGCTCTCAAATCTCTTGGGCAGCGTCCTGTCGCGCAAGTCAAAGTTTTCAAAACTTCTCTGAGTATCTTATGAGTAACTAAAACGGATCTGAGCTTAGTCATTCCCGTAATAGTCGTAAAACTCTCCAGCTACTACGTGAGGCAAATGCGTCACGGCTTATAGCGGGTGACTGGAAGACAGAGGTCTTAAATCCCACGTGAAGTCCACGCCGACCCCAAGAATAACTCTGGTCCAAATTAAGAAGCACGAGATTCACTCGGTTGCATATAAATACTTTGGCAGCGTGACAGAAAAATAAACCGACAACGTGAAACAATTTCATGCTTACTTTTTCTTTACTCTGTCAAAGCTTCGACTCTTCTCTTACTCATTTCTTCGGCCGGGAAAGTCACGTAACGTCTCAAGGAAAAGAAGCAACTACAAACATCCCGGCATCTTGGCCTCGTGTCAAAATCAAAGTTTGTTGTCCAACCTCGAGTTTCAGGACTTGGATCGTAATCAAACTTCGTCTTCGTAACGTGTAGGAGCACTCAGCCCGGAAAAGCCAAGGAACCAGTTAACGCTACGTCAAACGACGTGTACGACGACGTTGGCATCTGGGCGCCTGCTGAATTAATAATAGACAAAAATATTGAATATTTTTAAGAAACGCCAATTGTGCCTGTTCACGCCTTGGAACACGTCATTGGGTAGCTTTTCATTATATACAAGATTTTAAACTCCCTGGGAACTTGGAACGTTGACAAATTTTCTACGTCTGTTATTAACCCGGCTTTTCTGCTATTTTTGGCATTTTCATACAATTCGTTGGCCACACTGTCGACCACTGTAGCCAAACAGCCAGTTCTCTGCTGTAACGAAAAAATTGATACTAGTAAAAAGTCGACAATTTCTATACATCATTAATTTTCATACAACATTTATCTCCATTACCTTTTCCTCTTGTTACTTCTATTTCTCGAAGTGCTAATGCCACTTTTTTCTTTTAAGCTCTTTACACATACTGAGCTTTTAATTAACCTGGTACAATTATCTTACGTAAATATGGTTTTATATTTTAACTTAGAAGACCTTAATACTCAATTTCTATTTACATATAGAATTCTACTTACGTATGCGGACAGGTTTTCTATTCGTACAGTACTAGTTACGGTGTATTAGATATGTACCAACCTGGAAGTGAAAGTCGACGTTTCTTAGCTAAACCTGTAACATTAATATGGCGTAGCATAATAAAGGCTGACTCATGGGCTGACTGAACGCGACAAACTAATTTGAGATACATTGTCACAAAAGTCAAAAAAATAAATGGAACTAGTATTTTACGCGTCATGATACAGAAACACTTATTAACGCACTTTTTACTATTTTGCATTAACAAAATATATTCTACATAGAAAAATCTCATCTATCCCTAAGTCTAATTTCTACTCGGCCGGTAATACTGAATGGTATAATAAAAAGTTAACTTTATCGACAACCACGTTCATATGGTAAAACGAATTGATTCCACGAAGGAAACTGGTTTCCCCATTCAGACGCCATTTACACTGCCTAGTAGAGTATCATAGCGAATTATGTGGGACGCTCTGGTACAGCTACATTGATCGTGTCCTATTTTTCAATACAAGTTATTAACTCAAACAAATAATCTGTATATGCTGCATCAAAATAAACTTGTACCATCGCACATAAAAGCATGTATTCATAGAAACTAGTAGAACTGTAAAAATTGTGAAAGAATAAGAAAATTATGATTACTCGACATTTCCTTCTTGGTTGGTATACTAACTGTATCGTGATTCATAAAACTTTTGACGGATACAAAAACTTCAAGGTACGAATTACTTTACCAGAACGGCTTTCGCTGAGTCATCAATGACGTTCGTTTCAGTGACGTCCAAGATTTGAAGAACGTCAAGTAGCGTAACTATCTGAGAATCATTTAGAAGTTTCATCATTTTTTTTCGCATCGTTAAAAAGTCGCAATTTCGCTTAGTCATCAAGGAAATGAATATCTTGGCCTGATTTGAAGAAAAAAGGAAATTTAAGCGATACTGTTAAAAAATCGTACTACCTAGAATTTTTGCTTGGTGCGCATTATTGACAAAATATTAACGTCACGATAAGATAAAACCTGACATCTAGTAGCACTGCTGTCGATAAGACACTCACAGTTTGCACGCAGCCAGTCACGAATCGCGAGAAAGTGATAAGCTATCGGCATTCCATACTATTTAATCAACAACGGACCAAATTACTTGATGTAGACTTTAAAAACAATCGTTCAGCCTGACTTCGCGTATATTTCGCGACCGAGACCAGTAAGCGCCGTCACTTTGTTCTCGAATGATCTCGACTCCGCCAAGGACGTTAACGCGTCTTGAAATCATTAGCAGATGGCGAAGGCCTTTCAAATAATTGCAGAAGCAAACACGTCAACAGTTTAACTATATTATAAACTACAAAACTTACTTGATATTCACAGCCAGAGTATTTTGCAAGAGCTGGTCATCCATACAGACATTCATCTTACTAGTCCATTTAGGGAGATCATTGATACCAGCAATAATTCTTGTAACGGTACCAGTGACCGTAATCCATTGCGACTAAATATCCCTGTTTAAATAGAATCACTCAAATTGTTCTGATGATCTTTTTTTTTTTTTCATATACCAAACATGTGTTCAGAAATTTTGTCCTGAAAAGGACAGATTTGTCTTGTAGACGTATTGTGAACATTCGTAATGCGTTTCCCACGTACTGAGATAATTGCGGGCCCTGAGAAGGGCCCTAAGGAAAAAAAGTAGATGATATGGGGGTAAGATGGGGGGGTTGGGGGGATTGACACGTTAGGATTGGACGGGATTATATTTAATAATAGGTTGCTTTATGCGTGAGAAGGTCAGGCCGGTGACATGAGAAAAATCATTAGGATTCTGATTGATGATTCCCGATGATCGGAATCTTCCTTGATGGAACACAGTAGCAGTCATCCACATGGGTTGAATTAATTTCATTACTGCCTCGCGATCGACGCGTCCCACCGGCTGCTGTGACTGATTTCTTCTCGAAATCCAGTTGACGTGGAGATGATCACATGTGACCACGCGGTGCAAGATCCACGCGAGAATGCTCGTGAGCGTGTTGGATTAGAAAATCTAACTATCTGTCAAAGAATGAATTTAAATTTAAAAAAAAAATAAAAAGGAAAGCAGTCTTCCTTTTTTTTTTATAAGAACTGCATAATCCATAACGTTCGTTTCCTCTTTGTTTCAATTACAAGGACTGTCGACGTGATAAAAAAATAGTGGATCCACAACAACAGGAATTTCGTTATCAAGGTGGATTTACAATAGTGAGGATTGGGCAATGAGCGTTTGCGAATATTAGAGCTTCTCGCCGTTTCACAGACTTCCGGCGAAACCTTCGATTCTTCTTCACGTATTCGGATTCGTGCGAATGGAGCTGGGGTTGTCGTATATATATCTATATAGAGTCTCTCTTGATGCCAGACAGTATTAAAGAGGAAAAGAGAGTTCGGTGGTCAATACTTGATTAAAGCACGATAATGCCGTGATATTTAATAAAGGAACATGATCGGATGGGAACAACGTGATATCAGTGACGTATCACGACGGCATCCTGTTATACTTTCTGCGGTGTTATCGCCTATAAGAAGAATAAAACTTCTTAAGTTGGTACGTCGTATCACTCTAATGAAATTGCACGTTCAAGATAGTTGGAAGTCCTTTAGCTGCATATCCATATGCCATCAGCCATCATCTTGGTATCACTTATTCTTCTTCTTCTGTCCTTCTCCTCCTCTTCTCTTTCCATTTCCTTCCTTCTTTGTCATCTTCTATCCTCAATCTTCTTCGTATTCTGTTTCCTCTTATATTCCATCATTCACACTTTTTTTTTTCACTTTCACTCTGATTCTCTCTCTCTCGCTCGCTCACGTATTCTCCTCTCACATTTCTCTCTTAGACGTACTCAAATTTTTTTGGTTGCTTTCACGGGAAAAGCCTTTTTCTATACATTTTTTTTCTTCATCATCTTCAACCTCATCCTCTTCCTCCTCGTATCTCTTCCTTACAAGCGATCCTCCAGTCGTCAATTGTCAGCGTCATCTTCATCACTTCTTCATTTTATAATCGACTGGTCACTCCTTTATAAGGGACCCGATTTTCCCCATTAAATAGGGGCTGCGGAGTGCTTTTTTTATATATGTTTGCAACTCCGCGGGCATTTCGGGTCACACGTATATCCAGACAAAAAATCTATTCTCTCTCATCCACTTGCTCTTTCACACAATCTTCCACTCTCATCATCACTTACGTACTTCTATGTATAACTCTAGTCATGTATATGTATGTATGTAAATGAATGCATATATATATATATCTATATCTTTTATGGATGCTGATCCAGACCGAGGAACGAGACTCTCTGATAAAACTCCATCATCCTGAGACAGCTCGTTCCCAAAAAAAGATCTTCAGAATTGTTTTCCAAAATCCTCTTAGACGCAATTGATCCGTCATCCATTCCAGACTTCCTCGGAGCGCAGAGACTCGGTCGTTATCTTCAATCTCGCCCGTCTTCCTCTACCCTGCTGTTCCTCCAGCTGCTGCGGCTGCAAACGTGTACACACATACGGTTGTAGAGAAACGATCCAATTATCATCGACTCCCTTCAACAGGAAGCTTCTAAAGAGACAACAACAAGAGAGCTGATTGGTTGGTTGATCACCCTGAGAAAATAATCAGCATCCTCACCTTCTGGTAGACGCCGATCCAAGTCTTCCTGGTCGCCCCCGTAACTCTGTAAAGAGGGTCCAGGGTGTCCCATCGGAGAATGCTCATCGGTACTGCAAACCAGCCTTCACGGTGTGGATGATCCACATCAATGACGTACACCGACTCATCAGGACGAACAATGACAATTGTTCCCGATGACTACTACAGCTTTCCGGATGATCCTCTTCATCGATCAATCGAGTTCCCCGACGATGTCAATGGGGACACTGCTCCACCTGACCCGTCCACGACGAGGTCTACCAAATTCAAAAGCACTTTCTCCGACCGGAAGCTCCTCTTCACCTGGATGACGACGACGATGGCACCTCGCTGTCTTCTCTCGGGACAAACAATAGTCCTCGCACTGCTTCTATCGATGACATAACGGGAAGTTGATGCGCGTTGTCAACAAAGTTAATCGAAAAAAAAAAAATTAAAACAAAATGGCCGAATGGTACCGCCGACGACTGGTAGTAGCATCATCATCACTGTTCTCTTCCGCTGTTCAGAACGAACTCCTTGGATCTTGTACGTCGGGCGCGCCTCGCGCAAACACGAGTCCATTGTTTCACGCTGTAAACAACGAGCTGCGCGAATATGATTTTTTTTTTTCTTTTGTCACAAAAATCGGATCGTCCCACATCGTAATTGCGCGTTGCGTACCACCCACGTACGTGCGCCACGTGATGCGCAGTAAATGCACGCGTCATAAACGAGGACACAGAAATCTTCCTGCCGATGATCAGCAAACTGGCGCCTGCATCTTGAAGTCTTGACGGTAATGACAATCGAGATGAAATGTCGATGGTGTTCGTGATACATAACTATTCGCTTAACAAAATATCTCCGTATACACGATATACGTATACACATATATACGCATAAACATACGTATATAAATATATACATGTACAGTCCGCGACAATAGTTTTTATCGTTACGCCCGAGGCGCGTTTTACCTTAAGAGTAGCCTAAAAGGCGTCACGATCATTTTGCGAATTGCGTCCGGATCGTGAACGCGCTTAATTATTCGTTACTGTTATGTCGTGTTCCTTGTTTTGGTGGTTCTTAACGAAAATCACAGAGAGTTTTGTGTTTTTAGTGTACCTGTATACTGGTGTATGTGGACTTGTGTGTACGTGTGTCTGTACAAAAAAGAATCTTAATCTAAGAACAGACGTCGAAACGTGACCAAGAGAACAAAGGAGACAATTATTGGACTCGTTCGTTTATTCTCTCATCGCGCTCCTCTTATTATTTATTGGCCATTAAGAAAAAAAAAAAAAAAAGAAAAAAATTATAATAAAACAAAATAAAACGACGGCTCGGTGTTTACGTAGAACGTAACGCGTGAAGAAGTTCCTGGTAATCTTTTTATGTATACGATAAATGGCCTCGACTACAGCATACGTATCGGCATCGGGATACGTATGTCCAAACGAAAGGAAAAATAAAGATTTCGCGTGGAGTCAATAATAAATTGCTGATGGGCTCCGTTCTCGTATCTCATAACCCACGGCTTGTGTTTCATGAGGCAGGAAAGGCGAGCGTCACAGGCAAAAAAGGTGTGTCCCTTCCAAAATGCAAAAAATTTTTGTTCTATCCTTCTCTCGCACTTTGGAAATACTTGTACGTTCGGTTGCGCTCGCATTGTAACGCACGCGTATCTTTCCACTCACGCATCAGCAGGCAGACAACACTCTCACACATACGGGGACACAGGACGCTCAGGCACTCATATATTTTTACGTGACATTCGCTATGTTGAAACTGTCTCTCCATATATATATGTGTATGTAACATGTATGTAAAGATATATATATATATATATATATTCCCGGTATATCAAGGTACATCATCGAATCTCGATTCGCTAAAATAATCAGTACGTTCTGCTTTCGACCAGCAGCAGCAGCGGCGGCGGCAGCGACCGCAGAAAATATTTCCATTCTTATAGTAATACCTATAATTTTCGTACCACTTTATGCACTTCTTAAAAGAAAAAGTTTAAAGCACAGCATCCGAGCTTCTCTCTTATCTTCATTGAGACCAATGGAGGGCGATATGGATATGCAAATTCGTGCCTTTCCTTCTTTCACCGTTTGGTTACCATTACGCAATAAACCTAGCCTACGAGCGCTGCGGACACAGGAGAGAAAGAAAGAAAGAGTCAAAGAAAATACACTCCCGACGATATCCGCGTTCCTTGGAATTTTGACGATTTGAATTTGGCGCTACTTTCTAGATACATTTTTTTTTTTTGTTACCCAATGTCATTCGTCACGAACAGAAGCGAGCTCCACCGTGACGTTAATGTTTATGGGTATTTCTTTCTTTTTTTCTTTTCTCGATAATTACCAAAAATTATATTCACACGAGTACCGTTAAGAATCGGTAAACGCTTTTTTATTTTCTCTTAATTTCTACTAAAATTCTTAAAGCATCCCACGACGTTCATCGCCGAATATCGATTCTGAACGTATCACCTAAGATGTTCGCAAGTCCTTTCTTTCTTTCTTCTCCTCTCTTTATCCCTGTGTACCTAATCAATATCTTACTTCGATTTTTATCCGTTTTCCTTCGTTTTGCTCCCAGTCTGTTTTACTTACAATTAGTTTCGCCTTATCTAATCCTATCTCTTTCTCTCTCTCTCTCTCTCTCTCACGATCACTCACCATCTCAAACGGGCCCATTGCGTCAAACGCTTTTGTACGTTGTGTATGTTATACGATATATCACATTGATTGCCGGCTGACTGGGGGTCCTCCCGATCCTTCGTTATCGTCATTCCCATTCGCATTTTCCCTTTCATCATTTTCTCTTTTTTTTTAAACCATTGACTTAGACATTAAACAAAATGGGGTAATTCCTCGCCACAAAGGACAGGCTAACAAATTCTTGTAAGATATAAGAGACTAAATATTTTCAAATTATTCAGAATCGTCCGTGACTATAGTCATTGCCATCCCACCCACCCGCCCTGCCAGTCGAATTCTTTCAATTCGACTTTGGGACGACAACGACAACGATCCGCGCACGACTTTCATAAAAATCAAAAAACGACTACTGTTACTTTGTACGAAGGAAAACTTAAAATTAACGTTAAATATAAAGCTTCGAAATAACAATGTAAACCGTACTAATTATATTCGATAAGTAATGAGATTTAATTATCATTTTGCATTCCTTCCGATTCGGCAATCAGATACCGAAAATTGACTATCGCTTTTTTGTATTATCATTTCTTTATCAACTTTTTTCGAAATATATGTATACTGCCGAGTCGAGATTACACGTTTTCCGTATATTATTTTGCTTTTTGTCTTCGTCTCTGTTTTACCTACATGACCTTTATCCCATACTAATAATCAACCGGATGACCCGTCTAATCAACCGGATAAAACCCTTCACTCTGGCGAAGTGACTTTTGAAAATTCTTTACCGGTATTTTTTTTTCTTTTTTTTTCTCCATTATTGTTTTTCTTGAAACGGCTCAACCACTCGCCAACGTGTATAAATCTATCTGTTGTACCGGCTGGTTTTGGTGACGATGGATCGTGGCAAGCGGAAGGCGGAATGTAAAATTGTGTTTATACATTTTCATTATTTGTTTTTTTTTTAATAATAATTCTTTGAAAAAATGTACCGACTTCCGCATCCAGTTTCCACGGTCGTGTCGCGCCTATCGATTAAATTTACAGTAATATAACATTAGTGTACAAGTATTTTCGCATCTCGTATCGCTCACGTGTGCTCGTGACGTAAATCCTTAAACGCATCTCAGTTAGATCATTAATCGTATTTATAATTGTAATCGTAATCCTCAGTATCATCACCACCTTATATTCAATTATTAAAATTATTATCATTGTACATACATACTTATTTACTCCTTCTATCACGTTATTCATATACACACATATATAATATATATATGTATATACGCGTGTGTGTTGTGTATATATATATATCGATCAGTTATCAATTAAAAATAAGTAGTACCTATAGGGTCATCATCACAGCTAATTTCCATTCTTTTTCCCCCAACTTTCTTTTTCTCTTTTCCCTTTTTCTTTTCCTCGGCTGATCATCCTCCATCGTCGATACGCGTTATTATCAGTTACTATCAGTATTATTGTTACAAGTCAATTTGTTCTTTTACCTGAATCACGCGAATTCGCCACGTGGACGTGTATATCGAGTTCGAGAAATATTCCCTGCATACGATTACTCAATTGCCATACGAAATACAAGTGACAGTTCCTCGCGAGTTGCGAGAACGAGAAGAAATACAAAATTGAAAAAAAAAAGAAAAAAATTGTGACAAGACACATCATTGCGACGTCATCGACGCCGTGAACGTTTACGGTAATTTTACAAAAAAGTACATACTTTATGTTTAAAAGAGGGTAAATAGAACGACCAATTTCTTTTTGCTAATCAACAGCAAAAATTCTTATTGATCCTTCAAGCGTGATAAAATAAGAAGAAAAAAAGTCTACCAAATTCTCATTCTCGATATTGTCACCAGTGGCGGAAAGATCCGTTTTCTTTTCTCCAATAAAAATAAAAATTTCAAAGCGACACTCCCCCCCCCCCCCCCAAACTCTATATACCGAATAAATTTTTGAGCTATAATTCACAAATTCGATAAAAAGCATTAATTGATCGTCGTGTCAGAAGAGTGAGAGAGAGAAAGGAGGGGGAGATCGTCATAGTGTAGTAGAACCAATGGAGGACGGTGAAAATCAATTTGTGTAAATTGTCAAATTTTCATATTAAGTTGGTAAACGTCGCGAGGTGACAGAAGCAGGAGGATTTGACATTGGCCAAAGAAAAAAATGCAAAAAAAATCTTTTTAACGCAAAACTTGACGTAGTCCGCTGTTATTTTCGCAGGTCTAAATATTATCTACGGATACGGCGTGTGTGAGTCTGTCCTAAATATAACTGAATACGTCTGTCTGGTCCTGTACCGATCGGTCCCTGTCGATCGTCTACTCCATTTGAATTTCGCGATAGGAATCGTCGATCGTTCCAATCCCACTGAGGCTCATCGAGAACTACGCCAAGCCTGTCGTCGCAAAGGATTCGCAACCGAGTCCAGATCCTCTTTCTCGCGATCGGGTGAGAATCATCGAAAGAATAAAATCGTCGAACACTCGCGACGTTTCGCAGAGAAATCAACGCCAATCGTAGACCCCCGTGTCATTACGCCTTTGACTAACAGACAAATCGAATCGATCAAATTGCCTTATTGACGCGTACATTTGCATTGTGTGTAAGTCAGATTCTATAGATACCATTAAAAATTTCATTACACGACGAAACTAAATTCCGGTAAGTATGCATATTTATATATATATATAAATATATGCACTTTTTCGTGCATATATATGTGTACGTGTTCCTTTTTCGAGGATGAAAGAATTAGCGATCGAACGTAGCCGAAAAAAAAAAAATTTTTTTAAAACACAAAAGCCAGAAATTGCACGTTTTGACTCATTCCCTTTCTCTTGCTTCTATCGTACCTACAATATTAACTTCGCCTTAATTTCAAACACGCTTGCACCGTTGGTACGCGACTATCGTCACGTCCGTCACTCTCGCATCCCAATCGCACTGTCTCTCTCACTCGCTTGCATTTATTATATCAGGCATTCTCTCTGTCTCTCTCGCTCGCGCACACACAAGTCATTCTCACGCACTCGCCTTCCCGTTGGCCTTAACGCGACTCGCATATCACGAGTCTTAAAATGAAGTTGGGGGGGGGGGGGGGGGGGGGGCAAAATTTTA
>JARQSV010000751.1:0-121520 GCA_030142285.1 Calameuta idolon | reverse complement strand
CCCCCCCCCCCCCCCCCCCCCCCCCCCCCCCCCCCCCCCCCCCCCCCCCCCCCCCCCCCCCCCCCCCCCCCCAAAAGTGAATATAGAAGATGAAACCAACAAAAAAAAATAGAAATAAACCACAAAAACTCCCAAAGCACGATGATAAAGAGCACGGACGCTTCTTTTCCTTATTGCGAGATTTCGAGAAAAAAAAAATCAGTCACGTGAAAATTACTTGGCATTTTCAATATCTTTATATAATAGTGAAACTAAAAAAAAAACGAGCCATCGTTTTAAAACGCTCAATCAGAGAAATTTCGTCGGCGCTGTGGCACCTTGTTAAAAAGGGGATGTGAGGGGGGGAGGAGGTTATGAAAGGAAAAAAAAATAATCAATTCAAATGAAAAAAAAAGTAACCGAGTGAAAAAAAAAGCAAATACATATATATCCCCAGTGAACGAAAGAGACGAGTGTTTCTTTGGGGGAGGGGGGGAGGGGGGGGGGGGTAAAGCCGTAAATTAAAATCTCGATGCGTTTGCCGTGGTCACTTATAAATGTAATGCGCCTTTAGGTATAAGAGAGCAAAAAAAATGAAAAAAAAAAAAATTTAATTCAATTTCCCGCGTACGAACGGGCGTACCGTCGATTATAAATAATATTCTTAATTAAAGAAGGATCTGGTTAATGGGTGTAAAGGGTATTCCTCATGTGCACGGAATCTTTACGGGAATCGTGTTCCGCGCACACACTGCACGCACGCACTTAATCTACTATACGCTCCTGACCCTCGTCATCGAATCATTTGTAATCAGTATGAACGATTAAAAAAGGGGAGAAAAAATTACACAGAATTCCAGTGATTGCATCTCTCATTGGGTTTCTCGCGGTGTGTATCCAATTAACGATGATAGTAATTAATCGCGTGATCGAGCAAATCGGTGTTCGCCAATAAAAACAGCGGAGAAATATTCTAATGTACAGGACGACGTTCGTAACGCGAGAACGACGCCGATCGCCGATAATCAATAAGACGTGGTGATAAACGTTTGGGTTAGAAACGTGAACGTAGTATAGAGTGAAAAAAAAACTACAGAGTGGGGGGAAAAAAAATACGAAAAAGAAAAAACATATACATATATAGTAGAATCGAAGAAATCACGAAGATTACAATTATTGCCAAGTATTGGCATTGTGCCATCTTCATTTTATTGGCGCTGGAGTAGAACGGCGAAGTGGCGAAGCGCACTGCGCGCCGCATTTCCACAATATGTTTATCTCTTTTTTGTTTTACTTCGCTCTGTAGAAATTCTGGCCGCCCCTCGGTACCGTTCTCCTTGCCGCTTTGTCGCCAAATATTATATCACAGTTAGCACGCCGCAATACTCGCTTTTTTTTTTTTATATTCTCTCGTCGATCCGCGACGTTATATACAATTTTTTTCCCCTGGCTCTTCTTCTCACGAACGAAAATAACCACTCTAAACGGCCATCTATATCCAAACGTTAAACCCTTGTTCGCCTCAAACGCTACTCGAACACGGATTTGCTCGCAATTTTTAATCAGCGGATTTTCTTTTTTAAATCTCGCGCGCGCCATTCCCTATTATTCGCCTTTGTTATGTTCCGTAGCCATTATCACTCTCCCTCTCTTTCTATTCTCCATGCACATATCGTACTCCTCGCGCAAGATCTTGCACTGGCAGTCTCTCTCGTTAACAGCTGCCAGCATTCATTGTTGGATAATAAAAGTAATATTAAAAAAAAGCCAGGCTGGTTAATCGAACAAAGAATGGATCATCATGATAAGCATGCCATTGGATCTCTCGCCCTGATGTCTTGCGACGTATAACGATTGTTTACTGCACAAAGAGCTTAGACGGTGTGATAAACAGAAAGATAAATGTAGAGCGAAAAATACGTAACCATTGGAAAATAAAAAAAAGAGAAAGAGCCACAGCTGCAAATAGAACTGGCGTTACGAACGACAGGCGTTTCTCGCCAGGAATTTTGATGCTATGAAAAACTATCCTAATAACAGATGTATTAAAAAAAGAAAAAGAAGCGACAGAGAATGCGCGCGCTCGCTGCTCTAGAGAACCCAGCAGGTTCACCTTGTTTTCCTGGCTCTCGTATTGAGTGTTACGTTAGTACGATAGTAGAACTTGTACGTGGTGTGTTGCATAGTCTTGTAATATGAGTGTATAAATTTTGTTGATGTATAAGTGTCAGTGTTAAGAGTGTATAAATGTACGCGGTGTATGTGTCATATGTGGATAGAAGTGTGAATTATACGATAATCTAAAATACATAAGTTTACATCTTTATACACGGCGTGTAGTAGAATCGTTAAACGCATTTACGTATGGTATATATATATATATCGTGTCGCGTGTATTGCGAGCGATTTAGCGGCCGTAATGGACGGCGGCAGCTTCAAGAGGTCCTCGTGAACGTCGTCCTCGTCGTAAAGACTCCTCCGAGTACACACGTTTCCATCAGCAGTATCATTGTTCTGTATATATATATATCTCTCTCTTACTTACTTTTTCACACTCAGTCACGCATCGTCACACGTTCTCACTGTATACCTCCACTTTGCGTCACTCGTTAACATGGTGGAGGTATTACGTCTCAGACTAAAGAAGAAGTTGAACGTCGTAGAGGAGGAGTCCGTACTGGCGTACTTGTGGGTCCGTCGCTGCCGTCGTCTTCTTATTAATCGCCTCCATGAGATGGTGATCATCGGCTTCGTCGTCGATATGAACGTCGACGTCGTGATCGTCGCCGTCGCCATTGCCACCACCGCCATCGTCGCCGACGATTGGATATCAGGCCTGGACGTTAAGAATCATCTTAAGATGATCGGAGATGTCGCAGATCCTCTCGGAGGATTGATGGCAGCCCGCCATAAGCCTGGTTGTCCAGTGGCTGGGTGGTTTGGGTAAACTGGCAGGCGAGGGTGGTTCCGAGAATTTTGCACCGGCGTAGAAGCTGTTCGTTGGACTTCCACGTGGACTCTCGTAACGTAACGGAGAGTTCCTTAGATTTTTTGACGAACATGGTGGACTACAGCTCAGCCTACCGCTAGAATTACGAGAATGTCGCGATCCTCCCGAAAAGTAGGTCGAGGACTTTATGCTGCCGGTGGTACGATGATGTCGTTTACCACCGGTGTTGGGCGAACCTTGTCGCTCCACCTTGTCGTTGAGCTTGGGCGTGGAATTGGTCATGGTTCAGATATGCCGTTTTTTTCTTTTTTAAGGTTAGGCCGCTAAACGGGCTTCCAGCCTTCTTCTTCAAAACACGAATGAGATAATAACGCGATGGAGTCGGTCTTGACGCGGTCCTCCGTCTTTAAGTGTCACTCACAAATCACTCACGAAAGAAAACACAAACTCACTGATCTTGCGGGAGACGCTAACTGCGCAGTAAACGCGAACTGCCGTTATATATGGTCGGGTATACGTGGTGTAGACACCGGAGAATAAAGCGTGATGGTTACACTCCAAATCACGATGCTGTAAAATGTGGCTTTGCCCGTACTGCTACCTAGGTCCGGTTGTCTTGGTTATTTGAATAATCCTCGCCACGCTTCTACGTCCTCTTCGTCGCTGATTCGACCACATCCGGTGACCGTAGGTCACCACGACACAATCACAAACGTCCCTCGCACTCTTTACAGTCCGCTAGCTTTGCTAGAGCACCGGAACGACGAGCTTCTATTCCAATAGAAGAATAAACTCCTATATATCCTTTTTTCTTCGTTCTGCTTCTTCCTCGGTTTCTTTCTATACGACTCTTCCTCGTCCCTAACTCCGCCGCTCGCCAAGCACAGCTGCAGCCACAAGATGGCGGCTCGCGACTTGTTTGTGTTTTCTCCCCGTAGCTGACGCACGGAAGGGCCTCGCTCTTTTGATATTATTCGAGCAAACGCACGCACATACGATTAACCTCTTTCGATTTTATTTACTTCACCCTTTACAATCTTCCTTTTGACTTCTTTTCTATACAGACGCTTCTGTGATCTCACTGAACCGTACGTACGCGGACACTTTTATGTACGCGCACTGCTGCACCCTATTCACGTTCTTTGATATTCTTAAAGACACGTTCCTTATGCTGATATAACCTTTTCACTCTCTTTCCTTCTGCACTCTCCTTTGCTCAATCACTCGCTCTTTATAGCCGGACTCCTACGCTCGCACTTGGCAAGTACGCTCCTCTTCCAACACTGTACCTTGTCTTTGTGACGACTGAAGCCTTCCTCGAGCAGTATGGGGTATCTCCTTGTCGGCCGGGTTTGTCCAATGCCGTGACGCACTTTCTCCCACGTGACGTACCACAGCCAATCAGAGCTCACGGCTTTCGACTATTTTCGATTAACTTCGGTTCCTTCAGTGAAACAAAGAAATAATACATATTATCGAATTTATATACTGTAACGAAATTGCCGTAGATCTAATAAGATTTTTATACACACGAAGCTGTCTATAAATTTCCTACATTTTTCTAAAGTCGTTAAATAAATTGGTGTTGTTTGTAACGATCGGGTCATCCTTACTTCGGATTGGTCGAGAACTCTCGATCACGACCACCAACGGTACAGGCCTGAATCTATAAAAAATCTACGTCGCTAAACTTCCCATTCTCATACCATGGCGTAGTACTTCCCCTTCCTACCACGGATGGCGTAAGTGTTAACAATTATTGAAATTCATAGAAACAAGAATCCTAAATGTTTTACTAAAATTAGTATATTTTCATACTAAAAAGGGTCATCCTCCTCATAATTGAATCTATGAAACATTATTAAATATAAATAGATGCTACGTAAATAAAATCTACCAAACCTTTACTCCCAATAACAAAAGAATTTAAATAAGATGAAATTCTCGAACAACCATTTCGCATTGGAAGGCTGCAACCAGGAAAAACATAAGAATCATGCCTCCCTCTTCTGTACAAAGTTCAGAATATTTCTCGCATTGAACGAGCGCATAAAGTCACACGACCTCGCAATATTATACGAAGGCCTTCGTTTTTCTCGTAGGTCGTGACTGAGCGAGTGGGAGAGCCGTAGCGACCCCAGTGTTCCCAGTGGCGAGCTGCACGGCCATCGCCGACTGTCGGTTTCGCCCAGCACTAACCAGCGTTTCTGCTATGACGTCGCTCTGAGAGCTCGAGATTTTCCCAGCAAAAGGTAGGAGCTTTCCCTCCCGTTGGACGCTCGGCCCGACTTTCTAACCCTGGCACCTGTATATCGCCATCTTCCCTTTCTGCTTCTTCGGTAGACTCTCCAGTGCGAGCTTCTCTGGTGGCTGGGTTTGTGAAATTTTTCGCCGCTGAAAACTCCGATCTACCCGATTCTAGTCACTCTCTGTCCCGAGACCGTCATCCCCACTCCTTCCATCTGACTGTTACCACCTCTCACACCTAATTCATCCCCACCTCTATACATAACCTCTCCGTTTTCCTGTCTAACATCAATCCCCACCATCTCTGCTATGTCCCTCCTCTCCTCCAGTCTTCGTTTCAATCGTATTTCCCCTATCGAGGGTCCCACCTTCAGTTTCCGATAAACGAAGGATGTATCTACATTCGTCAGATAAAGTCCGCTGTGTCGTGTTCCTGCGATGCACCTGCCAACCCCCATATCCTACCAAACCACTCTCATCCTTTTATATTGTATATCTATATATGAATTTATTTTACCATCTCTTCTTAATGCTCCACGCGACATAGTAACCAGATGGATCGTTAACCATGGATGTCGCTTTGCAGTCTGATCGAGGGATTACGAAAGTGTATACGGCTAAAACAAAGTGGGGACGGTTACGCAGTGGGACGAACAGTCGGAAAGTCAGTGAGGAGTAGGAAGTTTCATGTCCTAACCTTAAAGAGGACAGTGGCTACGTAATAGAATCAAGCTGATCGAATGTCCACATCGTGTAGGACAGTTTTGTCTTTGGCATCTGTGAGCTTCGTTTTCGTCTTGTAGGTTATGTTTCGATGTCGGATACGACGCGGTGAGGAAACCAGTGCCGATCGTGGAGGAAGAGTAGACGGAGAAGAGAGAAAAAGAAAAATATGACGTGTCGTTTATTTCTTGACGCTTTATCCACAAGTATTCGGATATATACTTAACTCGCGGACATCACAGTAACACAAGACTGACTGTGAGAGGTTATCTAGTTAGACTTATTGCGAGTGTATCGGCCAATCGATTAAACGTCAGTTTTGTAGGAGCATCGCGGAATGGCAATGGCTTCCTTGGCCGTATTTTTTTTTTACATCTTTTGTAATTCTTGTCTGTTTTGTAAATCTTAACGAAGATCTTTGCTAGCATGATTTAGGGGAAATTCGCATGTTGCACATATTTATATATTATATATACATATATATTATCTGTAACAAATTATGCCTTTCTGTCATGTGACACTTATCCAATGTGTATAACAATGGTGGATTATAATAAGAATATTCCCAATCGGACTCATTCGGATTTTTTCCAAACTTTTATAAAAAAAAAAACCATCCCGGGCCTCCTATCGCTGCTGTACTGTTTATTTACTCCTGCTTCTTTCCCACCTACTTTCAGTGGAATATGCTGGAGTATAAATTCCCCGTGTGGGGTATCCCCACCATCACTGCCACTACCACCGCCATCATCATCAACAAACCAGCATCACCAGCACCGTTGATGTTGATGCTGCTGCTGCTGCTACCACCGCCGCTCCGCTTACTCCAAGCCTGTTCCTCGTACAGGGCCATTTAAATAGCCCAGCGGGTAAAAAATTTCGTGAACATTTCGGGTCGCTAATTAAAAATCTGCACCATATGCTAAATCGTGATAACGGGTATCTCTTGGCTATTCCTTTCTCTTTATTTCTCTCTCTTTCTCCCTATCTCTCTTTCCCTCTCTTCCTGTTTCCTCTAGTACTCACTCTCTTCCACTAGCTTCGTTGCTTCTCTCTTTCTCTACCGCTTCTCCGATATTACCTTCCTTCTCGTTTCGTCCTCTTTGTCTCTCGAGAGAATTCACGTGTTGTGTATACCAACTGCTACTCGTGAAATCGATATTCGAGTCGGAGGTCTGCGAGAGACTTTTCGAAGGGCAGTTTTTAACAGGAATTTTTGTTTTTTTCTACTCGATAAATCCAATGGGGAAAGAAGGTAAGAGTTTGTCTGCTGTTTGGGTTTCGCGTCAAGTCCGTAATGGACACCGGTCGTTTGCGCATGCGCGTCATGGTTTTGTCGTACCTACGGATACGCCCCTGCCTTAATACATAGACAGTCTGCAGTTGCCAGCCCTGCCTAGAAGATACCAGCTCTTAACAGTTTTGAAATTGATAAGGGGTGCATAACTAACATAGGGGCTGTTTCAGGGAAACTAAAGTGGTTACTATGCCACGTCGTATAGTCGTTCGATAGAGAAAGGGTAAGAGACAGATGCATACACGGGGGATATGAATTGGAGAGAAAAGCTACGTAGCCGATCTTTCCAAGCACTTTTGAAATGTTCGCGTTACGTAAAATAACGGTTACACCGTACGAAACTTACTTTCCCGTCTGGGATTTCAAGACAGGCCCGTGGGAACTTTGTGTAACGGGTGTGCACGAGAAAAGCGAATCCGTTCATCAACTATTCCACTAGCGTTTGACGGTTCGAGACTAGAATTGAAAATTTGACCAATTGCCAGCCCAGTCAGACACTTCCTGGCAGTGTCTGATATGGCTGCGTCATTTCTGTAGGGATTTTTAGGCATCTCAACCATCCAATAGCAGCTTTTGGCTCTTTTTACTTGAGAGATTCCCTTTGGTCCATGGTCACGGTTCGCATGAGCACTCCCTCGCATTAGGGTCGCCCTCTAGTCCCCACGTTCTTCTCTTCTGATCTCCACCAAGTTTCTCTCTCTCTCTCTCTCTCTCTCTCTCTCTCTCTCTCTCTCTCTCTACTCTCGGCTGACTATAGCCTACTCACAGCTCTCCATAATGTCAAAGCCCACGGGTCTCTCCAATGAAGTAGGCCAGGGGCCCCTGCAGGGTCCCGCGATTTATCACCGACTTTTACAATTCTCCTTTAAATCGTGTCGATCGTTTCTCGCTAAATTATCGAACCACTTTCCACTTTACATTGAGTGCATCGTGAAACTTCGTGCACTTTGAACTCTTTCCATATATCATTCCATAAGCTCAACGATACACTCGCGATAATGGAGTTTCGATAGGAGTATCCTTGTATCTATCATTATACATATCCTTAGTTACATAAAAATTTGAAAATCCTTATCGGCATTCAGTGTCTCCATATGAAATTCCATTTGCTGTAACGCGTATTGGGACGGCTCGGGTTTTGTTTCTCCTTCTGTTTTTAAAAACTACGTAAAGACTTATTTTCGCAAAATAAAGTGAGCTTGGCAATAAGAATTTTTTACGTTAAAAAAAAGTAACTGCGATATCAAAGAATGATTGAGTAACCGCCATTCGTTCAGATGATCTAAACTTAATGAGCACGGTGCCCCTCACACTAGAGACGTCCCTGTTCTTTCCCCCTCCACCTTCCTCCGCTTCTCCCTCTCCCACTATTCTATACCCCTACCAGGGTCACTCGCGTGAATCGTGGTTCGCCTCAGTCTGTCGCGCGCCGCCTTCAGGCGCGGCTGTGTCTCTTTGCAGCAGACGGGAGTCCTTCTCAAAGTGGCCTGTTTACTCTGGTCGCGCGCGTGTCTGTTTCACTCGTGTTCGTGTATCTCTGCGTGTGTCCGCCGTTCTCTCTGGGTTTCCATACTGGCCTGCAGAGGATACGTCGAGGCATGACAGCAACGCGGGAGTGTTACCCCATACGGTAGGGTGTAGAAGATCGTCAGGGTCGATAGTTTTAAGGGGGGTCAATAGTTTTAACTCGGGGCAGCGCCGAGACGCAAATCCCCTGCCCGATAAGACCGCCAAGTGCGTGGGGACGGGACCACTTGGCCGCGAATGTTTTGTCCGAATCGATACGCCCTCCGGCCTCGGTTTCGTGTGCTCTGTGACTCTCCCTGCGACAGCCTCGAAAACGCCGATTTCCCATTACGTATCTGTCCGACCAACAGAGTCTTCCTCTCTTGTGTAACAGAAGACGCTCGTGCACGTCGTTTGACACGTGAAAATTAAAATGACCATGAGAACGTTATCTTACTTCAGTGACTTTATAAAGAGACTGTACTAGGCACCTCTGCGCTTCCTGCGGATGACGATATAACCTTAAAGGGGAAATTCGAAGCTTCGTTTCACCCTCTTTTCTTCTTACCTGCTTCATTTCAAACGACTTGACTTCCCTTTCCGTATTTATTTCTTCGATATCACCCATTTTTTTTTTCTCGTTTAACTTCTCACCGTACACGCTTAATTCCTTGTCGGGTGTGTATCTTGCTTACTGTTGTCTCGCCGTGACTCAGGGCATCCTTAATACAATGTATACTTGAGCTTTCCCAGTCTTCTCCAAACTGTGTTTAACTCTCTAGATAGAAATTCTCTTGTGTTACATCCGTACCGTTTAAACTCCATATTTCTGCAACCGCCTCCCTCCCTAAAGTACTGATACGCATTCCGAGCGTACCGCTGTATTGTAAACACGTGGCTTGGGAAATCATATTCTTCCTTGAATTCATTGTATCTTCAGTATGTCACGTTCCTGCAAAAGTATTCGGGCAGAGACGGTTGAGACTGGTAATAATAATAATAATAAAAAGTAATACCTTTCTCAAGAATACAAACAAGGAACCATTACATACCTCGACAGGGGTGTAACGATATTTCGGAAAATTGGTACAAGAACGCAATAAATTGTTAAGAAAACGATAATATATCGGTACGTACAATAATAGTAGGTATAGAGGGCAGGTGGTAACCAGGGACAGTTCACCTGGACCTTTTTTTTTCAGGATGTGCATTGCTCAGGGCGAAAACGGTATATTTAGGGAATTTCGAGGCTGTCTGTACAGATGCAAAGAGAAATCTATGGAACCACGAACAATTCGATCATTGAAAATGTCTTCCCGTACCGATCTGACAGAAGCTGCTTTTATTTACTGGCTCGAGTCCGCACGGTGTATCTTTTCTTTTCGTCAGGTACTGCTGCTACCTGGAGGATTCAGTCGTATAAAAGACGTGCACCACAGGGTCGCGAACTTACGTGACCACCCGGTAGAATCGATAAAAGTGCAACGCAGGTGGTTGGATCCATCCGGTAGAATGCTCTGTGTAAAGTAGTCTCTCTGTATAAAAGTGGGATGGAGGGGGTATTCCTTTCCTGTCAGGCAAATTCTAAAAAGTCTTTCGATATCGATACGAATCCATCCTTACAATTAGTTTTCTTTGCCCAATTTCATCTCCTTTTGTTTCCCCGTTGATGATCGTGACGACTTTCACGGGTTTCCGCAACCTCAAAATACAGCTAAAACCACACGGCACTAATTTCACCTGACGAAACACCGCCATTACGTAGCTACTGCCGAATACTTTTTATCATCGAACGATACCGCAAATCGCGTGAAATATTGACGAATTTCAAATAGATCATTGATTCGTTAAGACAAGCGAATAAGTCTTACGCGTTAACCCGATACTCACATTTTGAAACTTGTTACGGATGTGCTCGATCTTTTACGTCCGTACGGACGGGAGCGTTCCTAACCTTACTTTTCTTTCAGTCTACCTTTTTGTCGGTTCAGCCTCTATTCTTATTCTCTCGCACCCTCGTTTCGTTTGTACCTTCCTCTCACTGTCTTCAGCCACGGCAGCGAGCAACGAAGCAATGGCTGATTCCTCAGATAACGCGACGAAACGTACTCGGTCATCAAAACTAAAGAAAGAAACGGCAACTGGTATATAACGCCGTACGTAGTCTGCCCTTGTCGGCCATAGACTATGAGCCATAACACACGGACACAGAGCGTCGCTCCCATATACAATTTTTGTCGTCCTTTTATTCTCTTCTCCGTCGTAGTCCTCCTGGTTAAACTATGTGAAAATAATTTTTGCTCGAGCAGCAGCGAAATTTCGTGGAAAACGAACGGGCGTGTACGTGCGCCCGGCACTGTTGCGCACACTGACGCACCGTAATATCCGTCATTATGGTCGGGAGAGCGGACGGAGCCTTTGTAATCGTCTATACGAAACGTCGAGGCGTTGCGGCCGTACCAGCTAAGGCTTACGGACTATACGGGCCTCCTATCCTATGGATAGAGTTGATATACCTACTTCTGGCGATTAGGAAAAAATTTCTATAGTCTCTGTCAGGGTTTATATCTACGATACGATACTTTACGTAGAATTTATTAAGTATGACTCTTCGCAACTAATTCACATAAATTTCAACATAAACTTTATGGCTGGCTAAAGGTACAACCATATACCCGTTAAGCAGTAACGGACTCTAGGAACTCCTTTTTCTTATTGTTAGCTCTCAGGGCAAGAGGGTATTCGACATTTGGCCATAGCCCCCCCAAAAACTCAATTGTCCCGGACTTTTTCGGTCGTGTTCGACGAGCTGCGGGTAGTATTATTCTGTGTCTACTGTATGCCGGTTCCAATGCGAAGCGTCGAACCTTTCTATATTTTTTTTTCTTCTTTCTCTCCCTTTGACTCGTACAGGCTTTACCGGAGGATTTGTCCAAGTGCTGTTTTAGCTAAGTCTCGTTGCAATTGTTTTATGTGACTTTGGCCGTACTTGGGATTAAGTACTTATTAATATCAAGATGAACCTTTTCATTCTTGTCTTCGTTGAAGATCTTCTGGTTGTCGGTCGCTAACCGTAATGGCCGAAGGTACCGTTCAGACCGATGGGGACTTTGGTTCAAGTTTCGGAATTCAGTGTTATCAGGTTGAAGGACCTCGGTGAGTCAACGCGTGCGAACCATAAGGCCCCACGAATCAGGGGGCTACGGTCAGAACTGAGTTCCCCTACATTTCCCAAGGTCCTTGTGGGAACGAAGGATTCGCCGTCTAAAGTTCGAAAAGCCAAGTCGAGCTCTTTTCTCCTTTCATCCGGTCCACAGGCCTCTGGCCTATAATACTACGTTTTTATATTGTGTATAGTGTACTACAGTATATATATATATATTTCCCCATACAATGTAATTTTACATTGCCTTTAGCAAGGATCGTCCTTACCATGCGAGACCCACCTCCGACTTTTGCTTCTGCATATATAGGAATAGTCAATATCCTCATTACACGAGAGCCAAGGTAACACTCTTTACTGTGTAATAGGAAAAAGGACATACTGTAATAAACGAGTACCGGACATTCCTTGACTTTTTTTGCCCAAAATAAAATATCTTATTGTTACGCGTTTGAACTCGGAGCAAGTAAGTCAGCAATATCCTTTGGTAAAGAATTTTTGGAAAATGCTTTTTTTGATTTTTTTTACGGACAACGAAAAATATTCTTGGGGAGATTGGCATCTTGTCGTCAAGTGTGACGAGGGGCAGGGAAGACGGGGGACGGGGTGCGGCTTACTTCGCTGTAAGGGGAATCGTGAAATTAAAAATGCAGTTCCCGCTACATTTCTCATGCAACTTTTAGTTTTTACTTTGGACAGCGAGAGCTGTGCAAGTTTAAAGGTAAACGGGTTTCTCCTCGCAGGAGTGTACCAGAAGGCAGCCAAGCAACGTGTTGCCTATACACGGCCGGTCAAAAGCAACGGGGCCTGAATTCCGGCCCGCTTAATCGTTTCCTGGATTTTGCTCGCGGTTACCCATGAGCCTACGAAAAATGTGTCATTATCGTATTCTTTATCATCCTCATTATCTAAGGGGCCATTGCTTTTTTCGTGTAATTTAAATCAGAACACTCGGTGAACGCGAATGATATTTACATTATATTGTGACAGAGGAAAGCCGAAGAAAAGTGTGTGAAAAAGAATAATAACAGACAATTGCTTTTCCTCCGTTTCCTTTACGAATAGAAAATTTGAAAATAGGTTAGTAATAAGAACCGCCGCCAGTCGTCGAGGTGCCGCTGGTGGCGCCGCCACCTCTGACGCTCGGCGAATTTCTTCCGTTACAAGCGTCCCTGATTTATCGCTCGTTTCTAGTTGATTTGTTATAAACGATTGAAACGAAATATCAATATTAGTTTCCATATATCCTTTATCCTTGTTTATACTTCGGCCCTGCATGACATTTGCTAGTCTAGCTGCGCTGCATGTTCCAAGGTGAGTCGCGTCTCGACATGTGTTTGCCTGACGAAAACCTCGCTTCTCTGCTGCACTTTAGGAATAACGTTACGGTGCGCATATTAAACATGTATGTATATATATATCTGGCTGCTTAAACGTGCATATCGCTCTCTTAAACTTCCATGTTCCCTCGCTTAGAGACCAGAGTCATTGGATATGTGAGAGGGAGAGCAAGGTGTAAGGTGTGCTTGCGAAGGAGTCTCCGAGCAAGAAGGCATGTGTAGAGACAAACTCGAAAAGCCACGATGAGTGAGACGAAGAGAGAAAGGGGTAAGAAGAGAACGACTGACGAGGGAGGTAATGGCGAGGAGGAGGACGCGAGGTAAAAATAAGATGGATAAAGTAGAGAAAGTAAAAGACGTAGAGGGGAATGGAAAGAAAAATAAAAAAGTCGGAAAAGCGTTATTAAAAAAAAGCATTGTCGTAGACACATGCATTCTTATCGGAGTCTCCTGTACGGCTGATGGGGACGACTGTGACGTAATGAGCGTGCTCCAAAGAATATTCATTTATTAACCAAAAGATGGAAGAAGTCGCGGCCGAGTCGAGTCATGACAATGATGATGATGATGGTTTAAGTGGCTTGAATATCACTCGCCAGGTTTGGCCTTATCCATCGAATCCAAATCGGGAATTCTGCCGAGTGCCCAATTGGATTCGTGGGGAATCGCACGAGGGACGGAGAAGAAGACGTTGGCAGGAGTTTCAGTGAGTCAGTGAGGAAGCGAGGAAGCTAAAAGAGGCTCTACACGAAGATCACGTATAGAGGAGGAACTGAGAGGGATAGATAAGCAGAGAAAGAGAGAGAGAGAGAGAGAGAGAGGTGAGACAGGGAGAAAGAAAGGAAAATACATACTCAGAGTAGCAAGAGCGAATGAACGGCCAAGGGAATCATCAACATCGCGGCCTGGGTATGCAGGGACGGTACAGGGCTGTAGTTGGTGCGGGTGTACCTCCAGGGCCCCATACGCGACCCTCGGCTCCCCATAACCGAGGAAGCTGGCACCCTCATAATCAGCATCCCCAGCACCCACACGGTCAGCTTAACCAACAGTACAAGGAGTATCCGTACCGGCAGGGTCCGCCGCCTCGCTATCACAATGGGTATAACACGCGGTGCACATCAACAGTGATTATTCAACTTGGTCTGGACGCATTAATTGATTCCTTATCTCTCAGACCTAATCGTAATTAATACAATTCAGTTTGTTTATTAAAAAAAAAAAATATGTCTAACTAGCGAGTGCCACTCTCTCGTCGTGGACTCTACGTCTATGCGGCATAGCCAGTCTGGCTTTGTACGTAAGAGCGAGAGAGAGGGAGAGAGAAAGAGACGCTAACACGAAAGGGAGCTACAGAACGAGACAGAACGTAGCGAGAACGAGAGAAAGAGGGATATACAAGAAGACGGCTACTGAAGAAATAAATAAATAGAGACAGAGACAGAGAGAGAGAGAGAGAGAGAGAGAGAGAATTTCGAAAAATACACACATATATATAGATATGTTCTCAGTGCGTCCAGGCCAAGACCCTCTTTAATTTTCAGGTCATCCGCCACTGGACGGACGGCGTCCCTAATCAACGTTAACTGACACATACGGGGTGTCCGCGAAGTACACGAAATACATAATCCTCCTTGTAAATTATCCCACACGTTCTACGCAGTTCGTTCTTCTCGTCGTCCAGTGCCGTCTATATTCTTCTGTAAATCGTCAAATTCCTATGAGCGCGGATCCTTCTACGCTCTCGCGATGCAGGCGGCCCTCCCGAGGGCACTTTCTGTGTCCTGAGAAGTGCGAAAACCGCGTGCATCGATTGGCCGTCGACTTGGACGCGTGCGCCGCGACGCCTCGCTCCCTTCTCTCCATTTCCACACTCCCGTACACGTCTAGAGAGTGTACTCAAACTATGTTTGGTAGTTTCCTACGTGCAATATTGTTATACGTCATATACACGGTCACACTTTTATACCTCCTCGTACACTTTCCTCACTTCCTACGTATCACTATAGGCTGCGTTACCTGCGTTTTACACCCACGTACCATTCGGACACATGTGTCAAATATCTTTCGCGTTCGCGATTAATCTTTATTCCGCCATTTCTTTTTTTTTTCATTTTTCTTTCGACGATCCACTCGATGCTCGTCGCAGTTTCTCATTACGTATTTCGCCTGACACGAGGCTACGTCGGGTACATAACACTTGGAACGTACTTTTGCTGTACACACGTAATATGTATATATCAGATTTGCATACACGGAGGACGTACATATGAGCATTGCTTATGTGATATATATATATATATTGTTTTCAGTTACTTGTGCGATGTTCATATATACTTTATATACTACTTATTATCTTGTTTGGCATGCGTATATACATATATATATATATTACAGTTTTTCTTCTATATAGTACACTATCTCCGTATACGTTTTTTTTTCTATTTCTCTCTTTACTAGTCGCTCATCACTTTCCTCTCTATTCAAACGTTTTCTCTCTTGTTCGTCTTTACAATATCCTTATCGCTCTCTGGTATTTTTTTTTTTCGTAACGGTACTCCCTCTCTTTCTTACTTGCGTTTACCTTTATGCTCTCTTTTTCTTTCTATCTTACTTCTCTCTCTTTTTGTACTCTTCTTCTTCTCCTTTTTTATCTCTCTGTTTTTTTTTTGTTTGTCGGCTCAAGCAATTTCGACGTTCGCTTTCGATACGTAGACTTGATCGCCACTGGTGACGGTTCTTGTTAACAACGAATACACAGAGACTATCGCGTACAACTACGATGCTCGTATTCTTATCGACTTCCTATAGATCCGGAGGTAGACGTAATCAAATATCGATGGATATATATTATATATCTACATAACCTAGAATACGTAGGTGATATCCAACGTTCTTCCCGTAGCTTTGATTTATTTATCTATGTAAGGTAGACTCATACGCGATTGGATCTTTCCTCGCTGAAACTATTAATGGAGGATTCGTGACGTCTTTTACTCCTTTAGAGGACTTTTCGTGACCCGTATTATCGTCCATTTATACATATTTTTCGTAATTGGAATATATAACCGGTGACGCGTTCCTTTCAATTTACGTGTCAAACGAACTTCTGCGTATGGCAACGGGCATGTATCTTTATTGGGTTAGATAATTTTTTTTAGCATATTTTATAGATACTGTATCTTTCGTTATTTCGATAGAGACGGTTTATCGATAAATCGAATGAGAGACTCAAATCGATATTTTGTTTTAATTCAGGCCATTTTTTATTTAACACAGTTCCTTTGACTCATTGCTCAATCTTGTTTCCGTTCAGGGACTGTCCTGGCGTAGGAACGTCGTCTGGCCCGGCCGGTAAGGAAGTTTCCTATCACGGGGCTGTCGGTGGTTCTGGCGTGGGGTACAAACCTACCCCGCAGCACAGTCCACAATCACGAGGACCTCCGTCACTATTTAATCAGGAACCTACAGGACCACCGGCTAACTCTCCGCCATTGCATATCAATATCTGTGGTCAAGTATGTTTGCAGTGATTTTTTCTTTAAAAATTTTTATTCACGTCGGGAATGCATTCTTGTGACGAAATTCATTTGTCTTTTTTTATATTTTGCAGGAAAACGCCATGCGTGGACCACTGCTGAATCTCAGTCCTGGTTTAGGTGCCAGTGGCGTCGACATGGAATACAGAAGAAATTCACAAGGTAGAAAATTTCGCATTCCCCATGTTATTCGTAGGCCTGCGATGATCGGTGTGATAGATTGTAATTGTTTTTTTTTTCTTTTTTACCTTCTTCTAGCTACCAATCAACTACCATTGAGTCCCGTTCAAATTCAACCATCGCCTCCGTATTATAGACAGCCCAGTCAGGACGATGGCCGGAAGGTAAGCGGTTGTATCGTTCGAGGTTTTACAGGCAATTGGCGATACGACTTCTCTTGAAGATTTGTACGCCCGTATCTTTGACTCACTGCTGTACAGTTGGATGATGCAAAGTTGGACGCAGGATTCTCATCAGGGAGATCATGTGTTAAGTGGCGACAGTCCTTCGGGGTTGTAACGCTTGTCTGGAACCGAGGCGTTAATCGTACACGTCGATAGTTTAACCTGGCCGAGCATTGTTTTCCGCGCGAGACGCAGCTTAAGTCTCGGCGCGCCTACCTTTATTAACCTATCTGTATTACGTAAGCAAGAGAGACTTTCGCTAGCAAAAATGACGAGCCACCTCGTACGAATTGTCCTTCGCGAGAGCTAAAAATTGTCGCTCTAAGCACGCAAGACCTCAGCGAATAATATAATACAGCGTTTGACAAATTTCAGAGCGAATCGCCGTCGCGGAAGCGACGTAGAATATCTAGGAACGGCGCCGTTTCCGGTATAGAGGTGCGCGAGACGACGCCGCCAGCGCCGACGCCACCCTTGCACACACCGCCAGCACCCTGGGAACTTCCACCTGCTCCTCAGCGTCGCTCGCCCCGTAACCACATGTCCACACGTGGCAGCCCGCCGGTGCGTAACCGTTACCAACGGTACGCGGACTCGTTTGCACTTTCCTATCCTTTCATCACCGGAATGCACAACTCGCATTCCACCATCCACAATTCGCATCATGGTATCCATGGCTCCCATCACAACATTCACAATTCCCATCACAGTCTCCACAATTCGCATCACAACATTCACAACGCGCACCAGACCCATCCGCATCATCCGCCTCCTGGCACGGGACATCATCCGGCGCAGGGCGCTAATGGGCCAATGGTCGTCGAGGTTGGACAAGTCGGCGTTTCCGGTTTGGGTGTTGCCGTAGGCGGCGAACCCATTTGGCATCCTCAGGCTACAGGCTATAGGATCCCGTGTCAGTTGCATGGGATCTATACGCCACCGGGAGCTCATGCATTCGCACACTCCTGCCAGGTAAGGAAGGCAGTTTATTTTTATAATTTTCTTTTATACCTTATGTGACGCTCCATCATTTTTAAAGGAGTCAGATGCGAGGGGGATTAACATATCTCGTTGTTATGCACGTGGACGCTTCATATGCATACGTGACAGATGTTGGCCGGTTTGCCAGCCTTGCCCAGGACCTACACCTGTTTTCTATTTGCATCGCACAATACGTAAAAACTTGTCTTTAAGGCGACATGAAAATAAAAATTCTCTTGGCGATACTACGGGGTGCGCCATTACTGGCACCTGTTCCGCTGTAGGCCATGTGTGACGATGCAAAGAGCGTATAGGGTCAACGGTGACTTAGGGGTTTACAGTTTTTCGTTGTATTTCGAGGGGACATCGATTGAGTTTGAAACAGCTATTTTGTCAAATAGTTTACTTCGTTTTTCTCGAGGAGATATCTAAGAGCCTGTTTAGTATCAAGAATCGAGTGGATTTGAAACATTATGTCCTTTGGAAACGTATCAGGGTGGGAGCTGACAGGTGCACTTTTTGCAGGTCGCACATCATCATCATCCGAGCCATTACTCGGCAGCGCATCCAGGTCATCCTGGCCATGGCCTGGTTAGCTCTTTAGTCGGTGCTGCTCCCAGAGGATATCCAGCACCTGCTGGAGGACCCGTGGCTGGACTTCATCATCCACATCCTCCTCCACCGGCCGTCCACACAACTCACTATACCGCTCATCATCAGTTGTCGCAGCAGGTAAAAAAATGATTACTTCATTGATCACTCTCTGGCTTAATTACTATTAATATACGTTCGTACCTTTACCTAATGATTATTCTTTGTTTTTATTCATGCAGAGGGAAGTCGAGCTCGAGTTAATTGAGTCTCACCATCATCACAGAGTGGGTGGTACTGGAGGACCTCCTCTACCACTACCGCACTCTTACTCTCCACCAGCTCTTGCACAGGTAACAACACCACCGCCTATATTCCTACCTGAGACACGGAGCAATCAGCTGGAGATGCTTCAGTCAAGGACACGACGATCAGCGGCAAACGTACGTCGACAGAGACCTAGCAGGTGGCGAGGAACACCGCCGTTGCCTCCAACGCCTTATCCGGGCCTTCTTCTGCACTTCTTGTAAGTCTTGTACAGTAATTCGTCCGCGCAATTGAATGTACATGATGAAAATTTATTCACTCAATCCCTCTCTTTTGCAGAGCAATGTTCAGTAACCCGCCCTTATCCCCGTACAGTCAAGCCGAACTGAGCTCACCAGAATCGGCCGAGACCGAAAACTACGAGGCCCTCCTCTCCCTAGCTGAGAGATTAGGCGAAGCTAAGCCTCGAGGTTTGACTCGAGCGGAAGTCGAACAATTGCCTTCATACAAGTTCAACGTCGACACGCATCAGGGCGATCAGACAAACTGCGTCGTCTGCATGTGCGACTTCGAGGCACTGCAGTCCCTGCGCGTGCTGCCTTGCTCCCACGAGTTCCACGCCAAGTGTATCGACAAGTGGCTCAAGGTGAGTCCAGGCATTATTTGTCCTTTATACCTGGTGACCGTGAGAAACCTCTGCCCTAAGGAAACTTCGATACCATAGTTTACCATTTTTCTGGTCTTTGCAGTCTAACAGAACCTGTCCCATATGTCGCGGTGATGCTGGTGAGTACTTCGGCAACGGTAGTGCCACCAGTGACTGACGCCAGGTTGCCACGGCGCACTAGCGCCAGCTGTCAGGGGCCTCCATCTGGGCGCCGCTGCGTGCGCGACTTTCACCAGCGGTGACGGTTCTCGTCTGCGCTAATCTATGTCGGTGAGCTGAGCTTTCCACGTTCGCCGTCTGCAAGAGCGCCCTCGTCATTTCCGGTGTACGGCCAAGGTAACCAGGGATTGCGAGGAGGAAGTCGAAGCCGGTCCTACCAAGAGTGTCCTGACTGACGGCCGATCCTCTTCACCGAAGTTAGTCGGAATGAGTATGCACCGGCGAGACAGGAGGGACTCCTCTGAATCCTCAGGGCGGGCACTATCGGGAAGAACGAAGGTCGGAAGCTTCCTGGGTCGCGCCTTGTAATGTTTTTAATTTTTTTTGTTGGTTTTCCTTTTCTTTAACAAGGCAGTAAGCTTATGGTTAGGCACGAAGCATTTCCCAGTCGTGGACGACTTCACGTTAGTAAAATTCGGTTCGCTATGCTTGAATCGTTACGGTTTGATACTGACATTTAATCCTGGCGTTACTCTCGCGCGTCATCAGGTTATCTGTGCGCACGCTTGTAACGCGTGCATACGCATCCATATACATACGCAATGATATATTGCATGTAGTCATGCATATCCATGCGTATCCTATATGTATACCTATGCATATGTATATCGGCATTTTCCACTAATCTCATAAGTCTTCATTTATTGTAGTACGTCGTGTTCATTATATTCCGCCTTCTTTTCTTCCCCACTGTAATTTGTACATACACCGCGTACGCGTACATAATATGTGTATACATAGGAGCGTATATATTTAAGTCTTTGTTTGGACCTCTTAACCAAATGTAGATGTTTAAGTTTTCTTTTGCAATACAAAGGACGAGATAGGCGTAACGGTAGAGGATTAAACATACAAGAAGAAGAAGAAGAAAAAAAAAGCTGTAATATTACTAAGGAAAAAAACGTTATTAACCTTGCAATGGGTCTTGGGTGTCTAACGTAGACCAATCGGTGATCATTAGTTTTCATTTAGTTAAATACTTTACGTGAGATTCAGGTTAGATTTCGGTAGAGACCTTAGGTGCTATAGCTAGAATGAAATTAATTTTCAATAGACGCGTCGCGCTAAAAGCGATTCTATTTTCCCAAAATAACCAGTCGAAACCCCGCGCCCCCTTTTTCGTCATTAGAAAACAAAATGGCGATCGTGATCTATCGACGCAGCCTACCTCTTCCTTACTCGTTCTCAATCGCGACTAAGACAGTCCTGAGAGCGAATATCGTAGAGGTGGGCAAAAGCAGGAAGTGAGCGATCGGTACCGCAATGACTCGCGAACGATAGATTCGGCGAAGTGCGAAGGGGATACTGGAAGAAACAAAAAAAAGTCGCAAAAAATAAAAAGAGAGAGAAGAATAGAACGATACAAAGAAGAAGAAAAAAAAATGGCAAAAAGGAAAAAAATCGAGGATGATAACGATGAATATGATATAATGAAAAATACCGCTTCTGTTTCCTGCGTATCTACCTCCAAGAGATGAATAACGAGACGATTCATATTTTTTTATATACACAGCATAAAGGATTCAAAAAAAAAACGTACATACGATAAGATGCGATACGAGAAACACAATGGGTGCGAGCTGTTTGTAAGTAGGAATAAGCTAACCGCGACTTGGGGCTGAAAGGTGAAAAAAAAAAATTAACGCTTAGGGGTTTTCTTAAGTAAACTAACGCACTGAAACGAGCGCATACGTAGCATTGGTTAACGGTCGTAGGGTAGCAGCCCTTAGGAGAGAAGGCACCGTATGGCAGACGGGAATTTGCAATATAAAAAGAGAACGCCAACGATTCTCCCTCTTTCAATATTTCTTTTTTTTTTCTTAAACTCATCAATCCGCTTCTCGAATTCAAATAACGCGCCACAGTCATTACTTGTTTATTCGTTTTGCTCCTTCTTTGCTAAAACACGCAACAATTGTTTCGCGTTCTATCTCCATTTTCTTACCTGTCGGTCATTGTACATACTGTAACTGTATACATAAATGCATATATATGTATCGTACGACTCGCAACCCCCCTTTATAAATTAATCTGCAAGGACACGCGTGGGTATTGCCAATAATTTACATTGCTTATGTTTAATTGTCAACAGCGCGCGCTGAATGCTTACTTAGGATGGAAGTGACGTTTCTCGCAGTATCGTCTATCGCGCGAAGACGGATAGGACGTTTGATACGGTGATTTATTCTGCTTTCGTTATCCGTCGATCCAAACTGTTAAATAAAGGATAAATTACAGCCTCGCGCAAGAGGCAGCATTCGTGAACGTCTTTAACCGTTATGGACGGAACGCTTGTGAATTTCATTAAATCGGACATAAATGTTATTTACCTTCGGGAGTGTCGTGCGGTCGTAAGAATAATTTTTGTCGTTATAAAAAATTTCTCACGAAGATCCCGCGTATCCGCTCGAACCCACGAATCGAGAGGGAGACAAAGTTTTTGTTATTCTTTCCGGTGCCTCCGTGACAGTCCTTCCATTTTACTCGTGGCGTGCCTTCACTGTTGTACTAGCCGAAAATATATTCCAGGGTACACCAAGAGGATGATCAATCGGACGTAACGCGTAAATTGTCTCTATGTACAATACATAATATCTGTTGCTACACGCGTGGACGTGCGGTAATTATAAATGAAAGGGAAATAAGAATAGAAATTCACATATGAAAAAAAAATAAATCAGACGTATATCGTCCCTTCTGACAATTGGGATAATATATACATATATACATGTAAAGGGCGATGCAACTCGGCAAGGTTCTCGTCGAGATTACAAGAGAGACTAGGGATTATTTTGTCAAGGGTTTGCTATAGTGATCGCGGGGGGAGGAGAGGGGAGGATCTTGGTACAATTGGGTGGGTGATTGAAGGAGGGGTCTGCGGGTACTATAACCTTAGTGTCGACACGGTAAGGAGATTCTCTCTCGAAAGTAGATTTGAAGCGTATAAAAAAAAAATATCAAAATTGTAAAAGACAGTTGTTGATCCTTGATAGGAGCGTAAAATAACACATATCATTTTTTCATTGCGTTAACTTTTTATATATTATATTTAATTGAATAGACTCGTTGCGTCACGGTGAAACTCGCTTCGATGAATGAAAACTCTAGCCTAAGTAACGGGCGTCGTCGCCGGGGAACGTGAACGTCGGAAATTCAGATGGCGCTAGTGGCGTTTCTTCTACGAGCTTCGATAACGAGATATACGGGCAGTCTAAGTGGATAAAGATAAAAGAGAAGATCTAAAGATATTTATCTTCGTACTGGAAACCTCCAAGATTACTTTGCTCGAGGTGTCATTTGGTGACTGTGATAATGCTTAATGTAAAAACGAAATCAGATGCAATTACAACTAGTCGATGCTTACTCTCGAGCGTAATGGCGAGGATCCAGCTGAGGTTGCTGACAGGAAGGCGGGAAGTGAATGTGAGATTTGAAGAATAATTTTTAAATAATAACCATCTTTGTCGCCAAATTTGAATCTGTCCGACGCTTCGTTCCTGGTAGACGCTTACAATTATAGTTTAAGAATAACCTAGCTATCCGTAACGTGTACCTTGGTTGTACGACTGTGTGTCCATCAGGAGTCTGCAGTGCGTGAGGTTGCTTCGTATTTCAAACCTTCCACCCCCCCGCCCTTCTGCGTCCGCAAGGGGGTGGCTGGTTGTCGAAGCGATCGACGTCTCTACAATTTTTAGGTTAATGGAAAAAAAAAGTACGAACGATTGCGTAACAATATTAAAACAAATTATTGTTCCAGACGAGAAAATCAAACCACCTGTTGCTCCTTAGGGTTGTTAACATAAATCTTGACCAATTGTTATATGAATGCACGTTCCTGAATAGAATGCAATGGACTGGAGATGGTCCAGGGATCTAAAAAATTTTTATCACTTAAATAACATCCATAGTTTCGTATGCTTTTTTTTTTCTTACAGTCTGTGCTCC
This sequence comes from Calameuta idolon, assembly GCA_030142285.1. NCBI lineage: Eukaryota > Metazoa > Arthropoda > Insecta > Hymenoptera > Cephidae > Calameuta > Calameuta idolon. Next base: position 97,702 of record JARQSV010000751.1, on the reverse strand, counting down.
AAACCGATAAGGGTTCCGGATGCGAAGTATACCAGTAAACGTATTACCCGCAATTCGTTTAACAGTAATTTCAAGATTTTTCTTTTGAAATTTAATTTTCCCAAAAAATATCGAGTTCGTCGTACCAGTCGCGTTCGTCCCTTATCTGCCTTTTCCTATGATCGCTTACGCGCCTCTCTTCACATTTATCGTTCTTTCTTCCTCTGTCTTTTATGTATTACTTCACCATGGCTTCTAATCGATGCGCTTCTAGTTTGAACCACGTTCATTTGCCTACTGAACGACAATAACGCGTAGATAGCGAAGGAGGATGCATTGTGGGATTTTTTTTGTAAGACTAAGAGTGGGCGGCCGGGGGGGTTAAAACGGGAGACATACACTTCGCGGCTGTGCTTTTACTCACATTGTGATAACTCTGTGAAACCGGCGTGATATTTGATTAATTTAATCTAATAAAAATGCGAAGGGAATGAAACAATATGTAACGAACATATAAATTCAAGTATCCGCACATAAGGTCTACGCGCGATAACGCGCGAATATTCAAATCCATTGAAAAGTGACTGAAAAGAAAAAAAAAAGAATTTATATGAAAAGAAAAAGTGAAAAGCCACACCCTTCAAAGTGCTCTACTCCAAGAACGCAAACATAATTTTCCAAAAGGTGTTTGAATGTTTTTTTTTCGGCGGAAAATTCTTCCCCTATAACCTCGAAATTATTTCTCTTTAACTGAAAGGGGGGCTAAAATTGACGAGTGAAAACGTATTATTACAAATGCGCCTTATCCTACCATAATTTCCCTTATTCTTTTTCACCCCCCCCCCCCCCCCCCAAATTATGGTTTCGTATAACGATTAACATCGGCTAATTATTATTATCGTCGAGTTACACTAGTGCTACTGTTTGCCGTTGTCATTAATTGTCGCTGTCGTTGCTATTGCGGTTGCGTTATTATTACTATTATTACTATTATTGTCATTACGATTATTATTAAAATTACTATTACTATTATTCGTATTTAGGCTCTATACGCTAGTACTACTATTGTCCGTATGCATATTATACGTTACGTGGTAGACATTCAATTTTATTTTTTAGTTATCGTACGCTATTTAATTTGTCTATTAGTTATTGTTGTTGTTATTATTATTATTATTATTATCATCATTATTATAGTAATTGTAATTGTAACAGTTAGTACTACTTACGTAGATTTGTCTTCGCTATCGCCCAGGTATGATGGATTTTTATTAACACACACACCACGTTAACACGCTTGCACGTAAAGTTACGAAGAGAAAACGCGAAAACAAAAAAGGGTTTGTTTGTTAAATGGCAAATAAAAAAGTGCCCTCCCCCCCTCCGAAGCGGGTATTACGTAATTAGATCAGTTTACGGGAAAGTACACACGGCCGTATCGTGGCTCGTATGACTATCTGTAAAAGTGCGTGTGCCCGCGTTTAGATACCAGAGCAAGAGAGAGACGCATAGATGCGCGCACGCATAACGACCACGAGAAAAGATCTCTTATCGTCAGTCTGTCGATGTCTCTGTCATATTGTATTTACAAGCTCCAACGATTGTACAGACGCGAATATAACGATGCCAAACATTACATGTTATTATTAATCGCTATTATTATTATTATTATTATTAATTAATTAATGAATTAACTGATTATTATTACCATTATTAAAAAAAAAAATTATACGAGCCTTTTCATATTACGTTGCGACGGTCTTTCTTTTTTTTCTACATTTCATTCCTGTTATCTGTTTTTTATTTTTCGATATTTCTTTGCCACGATGTTACCCGGGGTTGTCCGTTCTGTCGCCTTTAAAGGGTACGCGGCTGTCATTGGGGACTGGGTGGGGAGGGGTCATTGAGAATGAGAAAAAGCCTATGGGAAATCCGTGGGGCCATTGGTCGTATAAATTCGACGGTTTTAATCAGCGTTCGTGAACCCACCGGGATGGCGACCCCTATGCTCGGGGGTGAGGTACACGGGATTACGAGGGTCTATGTTTGATGAGGAGGAGTAAAGCGAGGAGTGAGATTGGGCGGGGGTGGTTTGAAATTCGATGGGGATCCCGTGCGTGAGCTTCAGGGTGGTAGGCAGGCGACAGGCTCTGCAAGGGTGGTCCACGGTCCGAGGGTGAGTTTGTAAATTGGTAATGATCGTTCGGGTTCCTCTGCTTCCGGTCGTCCCAGTGGCACTACAGTTACCCCCTTGGGCCTGGTAGGGTCCATTTTTTTCTTTTTGCCTCGTCTGTGCTTATTGCGAGTTTACTTGTGCACGTGGGTTATATATGTATGTAGACGTCACACCCCTTGTGCAAAGTTTCAGGATCGAACTCTGCTACCCCCTACGACTGCAACCCTCTTTACTGCTAGGGAGCTCGAGTAGTCTTCAGTGTGCACGGGAGACGAGAGGCATGTATACGATTCATACATATAAATTCTTGTGCAATATTTCTCCTCAAAATTCAATGTGAGTTGTTGGTGAGAGTCGCTAGAGGATATGGGGTGAATATTTTTTTAATTTTATGCACAACGGACGGACGTGGCTTTGCTTTTGTACTTCTTTTTTCTTAGTAATTATTTGTACTGTCAGCCGTCAGTGACAAACAGTCTCTTGTCAATCGTTGTGTGTGTATGTACAGCAGCGCGAATCGTCCCCCTGTAATTCTGAAACTACGTTATCGGTCATTAATCTCACTCTTTTTGTTCCTGCTTTAATGTAAGACCCCTTTTTCAAGGCCTTCGTCCAATCCCCTTGCTTATAAACCGACGATAAGCCCTTCCTGGTAAAGTAGAGGAGGAGAGAACGGAGGCGAGAGGGTTGCTTCGTACTGGAACAACGATAATGGAAAAGCACCAAGGGTGTTTTCCCATTAAACCGATATGTTCATATCCCATACCTTGGATTTCGGTTCTATCCGCTTTACTAGTCGGGTAACATTTCTACTGTACCGTCTGCGCGTTCCTATGCAGCCAAATACGTTGCTCGATCTGCTTTAAGGTTAAGGGTGCATTCTGGAACAATAATTTGTACAGTTTTCTTTTGTATGGTAAATAATTTTCATCATCCGACATGCTGCTACAGTATGCCAACGATGCAGTGAAGTTTGTTAACCAACAAGAATTCTAACCTACAGAAAAAGTGTATATGAAAGCCTCTGTTTAATTGAAAAACTTGTACGAGGACTGTCAAAAAGTTTTGCGTACAGAGTCATGTTTTAATTATCCAGGCGCACCGTGTATAGTGATTAAGAGCTGATTATGATAACAGAACGGAAGAGAGAGAGAGAGAGAGAGAGATAGAAAGGAAGATAAAAATGAAATGGATGTACCTTGACTCTCTCGGAGGAGCGTCATCGAGTGTTTTACATCTTGGAGTCATTTAGTTATTAGCTACGTGTAATTAGTTACCGATAATTAGGTCGATGTTGACGCTTTGTGGGTGGTGTGCTGGCATTTAACGAAATTCTACATACGTGTATGTACACACATGGCATCTATTGAATATATACGGTATATTTACACATGTATTATTATCCCTGAAGGTAAAATCCGATAGGAGAAGAACGGGATTTATATAAGGGACGAGCTGAAAAATTGTTAATTCATTTTAACTTGTCCTGTTCTCTCCTACAGTTCTTCACCTTGCTAAATCTTTTATCCTCGGAACGGTTTCACGGGTCATCGATACATTATCGATTAAAAATTCGATAATGCGATTAGCGTAGTCGTAATTGTGTCGTGAACGATTATCATTATTTATCGAATTCAAATTCTACCTTTTCACGCTTACGGTTGATTTCTATTATCGAGATACTTTTTTATGCTAGAATCTTGAGGATCTTAATGCGAGTATATTATTATTAAGTGATTAATTGATTAATTAAAAGTGGATGATACAACGAGTGTCAAAAGTGTTGACGATCATAGCCAACGGACATGGCAGAATGTAGCGTACGTTAAAATGCCAAGACGTAGAATTGACAGGGTTGAATTAAAGTAACAGCTGTTTTTGCTTGATCGTGAGAAAGCAAATACTGGAGACGAAATAGTATAATCGAATTATTATAAGAAATTATCGTTGTCGTAATTGGGCATCGGCACGGGATTAGCCATTGTTTTTCGCAAAAGCCGTGCGCATACACAGTCGTGTTATTGCTTCGCGAGGAAAACTTTAAATTGTCTCCAGTAAAGTCTTTGTATAATAAAAATTTTAAAATACCAAGGAAACATTACAGGAGCGTAACAATTACGAAATTACAAAGAAGCGAAGAAAACGAAAAAAAGGTAAATGATTCGAGAGAACGTGATATATATAATATATATGTGTGTATATCGGAATAAAATGTACAAAAAGCAATATCTTCTATATAAATATTATATTATACATACACACGCATATACATAAATATATATATATCTATTTCCAACTTTGAAAATCGTTATTACGTATCTGTAGCTATATCCGCCACTTGACTTGTATATTTCGCTAGATTTGTCTCGTTTGTATATAAATATAACACGTATTGCCCAATTGCAGTCGTATTTCAGCGTTAATATATTTATGGAAAAAAAAACGCTAATGCGACAAGCTCATCCCACTCGCCCAATGGAAAATGTGTCTTATTAACATGAGAGCCGGGGAAGAAAAAAAAAATGGAGAGAATCATCATCGTTGTCATAAATATCGCTGGGTTGTTCAGTGCTTCTGCACTTTTTATTAGACGCTGCACGTGTAATACACCGTCCCCGCACGCGGCCTTTTCTCCCTTTTCTCCCTTTTCCTTCATCTGCGAGAATGCACGTGATCTCTGGAGAGGAAAAAAGAAGAAACAAGAACAGTTTTGAGCGCAATAATCACCTAAGGTGGAAATCGTTGTGCAAATTAAAGAAGGGAAATGAATCTCTTTTTGCTGAAAACGAATATAAAATACGAATACGCGATGATCAACTCAATCAAAAAATAACTTTCATATTTGCCGTGCTTGTGTTTTTAAAAAAAAGGACGAGGAAATTCATAACTAATTTTGTTTTAATTTTTTTTTTCACTTTTTACTTCTCGTCATTCTCAATAATTGCGTGAGATTACGTATGGTTTCGTGCAGAAAATTTGAAATGGCTATTATTATTATCTTGTATATTCACTCGTATTTGCTACGTACAGCGTATACAAATAAAAATTCAGTATACGGGCTGTGCTTTGGTCTTTTTTTATTTTATTTTATTTTTTTAATATAAGGAACGTTCTCGCGTATCTTGGTCGGGGTTTCTTCTTTTTGCTTTTCTTTTTTTCTTTTACGAAATTTATTTTCGTTTATTCGTTTCAGGTGTATCGTACATGTTACATTTAATGTCTTACGTGTATAATATAATACAACTTTTTCGTGAATACAGTACACGATTTAATACAAGTATAATCATCTTTGTGTTAATGGTGTTTGTGGATGCGACTGGTTAAAAAAAAATTTTGATGGATACTTGACTAATAATAAGTGTAATTTGGAATTGGGCTTTCTTCAATTTTGGGAATGTGTATTTTAATCGGTAATGAACAATGGAACAATTATTGGTAGAGATAAGTACGTCAGGATAACATAACAAATAAATGTAAGTTTAGTATAAATAAAAAATAAAAAGGAGATAACAAACTGCTTTAACGGCGTAATAGGCCGTTTTAAATAAAACAACAAAATATATCGTTTCTAAAAGTTGGGAAAAGGTCTCGCAAATTGCATAAATTGCGATATAAACGAACGTAAGAAGGGCTTTGTTCTTGTTGTGAATATCGTGGCCTATCGAATAATCACGCATCGAGCACCATTTTGATAAAATAATATTTCTGACTAGATACGTCAAGAGTGCAATTTCGAAGTTTATATGATTAATGAATTGGCTCTATTTTTCGTAATATATTTAGCGAAAAGGGGCAAGAAAAGAAAAAGAAAAAAAAACCTAATGTAGAATATAACAAGTGGCATGAATGCTGTGACGACAAGGTTGTGACGATGACGTTATGACTTCATTATTATGAGGTTCCACTGCTTCCCGAGGCTTGCCAATATGTATTACGTAAGTACAATTTCCTAGCACCAGAATTAGGAATATTTCGAGCCTATATACGTAAATCCTTGGTTACTTGAAGTTTCGCCATATTCGTCAATATCTATTGTAACAAGCTTGTTATTTTTTACGTTGATTATTCTGCATAGTTAATCTCGCGATTTCTTCACCGAGAGTATCAATGTTATCCTGTTGAAAAAGAAAAGAAACCTTTATCATTACTTTTTCTTGATTTTGGTATTAACAGTTTTACTTATCTTAATAACAATTTACCTTCAGCGTTATATTTTTCAGCAATGTATCTTCCAAAACTGTTTGCAATTTTTGATTTATTTCTAGGGAGAGCTCCAGCGTCATATTATCATCAGAGACTCGGTGATTGTAAACGGAAGCCATAATACCGCCGTGTCTCGCTAGTTCAGCCTATTTGAATAGATAAAATATGTATTAATTATGCTTGCTACGATTATAAGTAATGCTTCACGAATAATGAACACAATAAATTTAACTCTCTGTGGAAACTTACAGCATTTCGTCTACTCTTGAGATGCTTGTGCATAAAAAGTACAAATAATTATCTAGTTACATACTAGTAATTAATATCATATATTAGGTTTATGTAATTTATAAATAAATTATATTTAACCTTATTTCTGTCCCTTTCGTTACTGCCCATTGCATCAAAGTTCTCGTGCAAAATATAATTCTGTATTATTTTTGTTTTCTTCTGCAACTCCTCGACCAGGGTACGCGTGTGCTCTTCAAGGAAATCCAATTTCTCAGCACGTCTCACGTTAATTTTCTGTAGTTTTACAATTCTGTCTATCAATGTCTGTCTGTCCGGTTCGCCAGTTTGTAACGTATGCTCTCCACCAATACTGTTATCAGACAAAGCACCATTTAACGTATCTCCTATGTTCAATGAGGTACTAGAGCCTGTTCTTGATGCAGGATCTAAAGAACTGCCAGGGGATGCAGCCTCAAACGCTTCTAATCTCTTTCGACAGTGCTGTAATTCCCTAGTCATTTCCTTTAACGAGATCTGCTGTTTCCTTCTAAGTACAGCGTTTTCTCCTTGGCTGTCTTCCAACTTCTGTGTGAGGTTACGAGCTAGCTGAGTTTGTTCGGCTACATGTCTTGCCAGGATTTCGCATTCCTCAGTTCTTTTGCTTCGCTCTTGAGCTAAACTCTCCTCCAGCTTCTTCACCTTTGTAGACAGTTCTTCTATGTGCTCACGCAGAGGACCTTGTTCAGATTCAAGCTGCTGCGCCTTGGCTTCTATCGACGTAAATTCTGATTGAAGTCTCACATTCTTGTCTGTTAGCTTTTGCGTAAAATCTAGCATATGAGCTTCGCGTTGTCTACACGATTCCATGTCACTTTGAAGTTCTTCGTTTGCCTGACGTAACCTCTGAACTTCAGTTTCGTTCGATGATAAACACTGCTCCGTACTGAGAAAGAAGATAATCAGGTTTACATAGAGTTCAGTCTATTGGACACTGATTATTTACCATAAATTAATACTCACTGTATTAACTGTAATTTTAATGTTTCCAGTTGAGACACCTTCCCTACCAAGTCGACAATTTCTTTCTGACGTTGATCCGCTATTATCTTGAGATTACTCAGATTACTCTCATAGCTAAGCCGATTCTTTTCCAAGTCTTGAACTTTTAAGCTGAGAGTGTTATTCTCTTCTATGAGCCCCTGTTGTCTCTGTTTCAAAAGGTCGACTTCCTTTTGCAATTGCATTCGCGACATCTCCTTGTCCTCTGTCACGTGGCGTTCTAATATTAGTCGTGCTTGCTGTTCTTTCAATTGTTGGTCCAGGGTGACTGCTTTGTTCTCCTCTGACTGTTGGAATTTGCGCATGGTTTCTTGTGTCTCACGACGCACCTGATCACATTCTTCTTTCATATCGTTAATCCTTATCTGGAGAAATATCATAAGGAGCATTATCAGTTATCGCACTTTTAATAGTCGTTAGCAAATATTCAAGATTACGAAAATTTCCTTACCAAAGCTTTGTCTAGCTTCTGCTGGATCTCCTTTTTAGCTTCCATTTCAGTCTTTAATTTGTTTTGCGTCCATTTTAATTTCACATCCTTTACATTTACCTCTTCCTTCAGTCTTTCCACCTCCTTCTGGGCGTCTGTCAAATCGTGACATTTTGCATCAAGAATGTTACATATCCTTGTACGTTCACCCTGGATTTGTTTCACTTTGTTCTGAAGAAGCTCCTGCTCTTTCAACATTTCTTTAAGTTTACGTTCTGCATAATCCCTAGCCCTGTTGAAAAGGTACCATTATTAATAGCTTAATTGATAACTCTATAAAACTACAAGACCTTTCATTATTATCAGTATGCATTACCGTTGAGTATCTATCAATTGCTTCTCACTGACTGCATATTTCATTACCATACTTTCACGTTCCTTATTCGCAGCTGTATATTCTTTACTTAGAGTCTCCTGCTTAGTTGTTGCTTCTTTCATTTCATGCCTCAGATGTTCAATTGTCTTTTCTAAAGTTTCTATTTGGATAGCGTACAATTCACCATTTTTTTCAGCTATCAGACGTTTGTTTTCTTTTTCTAATGCTTCTATTTTATCTGATAGTTTCGAATTATAATCTTTTACACTAGCATAATCCCTCAAAAGGGTCAGGTACACAGGATGGTTTAATAAGCCGTTTTTTGGACTATTTGAGATATTAGAATCTATAGACTCCCTTGGACTTGAAGCATTTATTTCAGAACTTTCATTAGGATTAATTTCTGAAGTTTCTGGAATCGGGTTTGTCAAAACATCATCTGCGGTTTTCAAAACTATTCCACTATTGGTATTGTTACTGTCCATCTTAATATTTTCAAATGTTGTCAAATCGAGTACATGGAATATCGCTTCTGGTCTTTTTTCTTCCATACTATCTACTGTTTGGAAATCAGATATGTTCTTGTTCATTGGCATATTTTTAATCAAAGTTTCAGCAACCAAAGCTTCTTGTCCAGTCTCATATCTAAGATTCTCAGGACTCGTACATTCTGAAGGTGAACTATTTTCATTTTGACTATCATTATGCATTAAGCTCTGTTCAGGGATATTTTCTGCATATTCAATTTCATTAATAGTCTCTGACATTGGAGCTGATTCTTGTGGTTCTTTCTTGTCTGGAACATGTCCTATGTCTGTTAATTTCATAACGGTATTATAACGTACAGCCAAATGTTGTGGGAGTAATGTCTTTTCCATGAGGTTTGTTGACTTTTCTGTAATAAAGTTCAAGAAGTTGCGGCTGCGGTTAAGAAATTGCGCATTGGACTGCATTAAGTTTATAGGATTTCCAGGCAAAGACATTTTTACAAGCTTAGAATCATCTGCCAAAGTAGGTCTTGCTCTAACCAGAGATTGAACATGTTTTGAGGATTCATTATTTTCTTCTGATGATTCCTTAGTCAATATATGATCAATACCTATTGCTTGATGCTCACAAGGTTCTATATTAATATTCATAATTGAAATGGAAGAATGGCTGCTTTCTGGTTCTTTCTTCGAAGGTGTCAAATTTTCTGATAAACTGGAGCTTGATGACAGACCACTAGGAGAAGTTTCAAAGTTTGTCAATTCGTCAATTTCATTAGAAGACACAGCTTCAGAAATAGTTACGACACTTTTCAAATCTTGAATCTCATTAGAACCATTAGTATTAACAGCAACTTTTGGTGAAGAAGCTCCTGATTTTATTATAGAATCAATACTTATGTCATTAGAACAGTCAATACTTTCATGGCCCATTTTAGTTTTCAACGATATTGGCTCTTCATCTTCAACGGCAATGTTTTGAATGGCATCCATATGTTCCGATGTACTGTCATCTGAGGATTATAATAAATAAAGATCAATAAAATCCTACAAAGAGAAAATAATAAAAAATCTGTCTTCTGTGATTAACAAAATTGAAAAAATTATATTACAACAGGTGCTGACTTATCATAAGCTGCAGATAATTGGGTCATCATTTGAACTAGCAAGAAATACATTGACTCCTGGAAACTGGTACTTATATAACTAAAACATATCATTACCTGAGAAAATTTGTAGAGATTTTACAAAATCCTCGATGGAGTTGTTAAAAGTTCCTAATTGTTCTTCATCCATGTCAAAGAAGAAATTTGTATTTAGTTATACAAATCAGCTTTGGGTCATTTTTCACTAGTTTTACATTTTATTTGGAGCACTCAATATGTCAACATATTTTCGAATACTTTTGGAGAAAGACGAGGATTGTTTTATAGAAAAATTAAATAAAAACACGACAGAAATAACCTGAAATCTGCCATCCGTCATCAGCACTTGACACATAGACCACTTGACGCGCACTCACTCGCAACAAATCCAGCAGCTGATTTTTCTGCATTTTACATTTACCATTTGTTGGTGAAGTAGATTAATTTCAGTGAGACACTGAGTGATCATCACACAGAAATATGTCTCATAACATTATAAACAATATTAACAGAGTGTCTAAGCTATTCCAGCCTGTTAACACTTTGCCAAAAGATGCTGTTATTAAATCGGGTGTTGGTTCAAAAAGTTATGATGTAAGTAGTGTAATTAATTTTTGTTCATTTAGAGGCTACAGTAGGCTCTATTTTCTTTTTAATTATTGTCTGTTAAATTGTTAAATCTGTTTCATTAATTTTTTTCAGTATGTTTTTCTTTTCAGCATATGCTCAATATGGGTATCATACGGCAAGTCAACAGTGGTATGTATTCATTGCTACCATTGGGTCTACGGGTTCTTCAAAAACTGGAGGCACTGGTTGATAATGAAATGACTAAAGCTGGAGCTCAGAAGATGTTACTTCCTATTTTAACATCAGCGACACTTTGGAGCAGATCAGGAAGATTAAAAACTGTTGGTTCAGAACTTTTTACAGTTCAAGACAGACATAAGAAGCTATATGTTTTGAATCCTGTAATAATTTTCTGCTTTTTTTTTAAATAATAATTATTAACAATCTTACATGCATATCTCATTCACATAACTACTTTTTTATAGACATACGAAGAAGCAATATGTGACTTATTAGCTGGTATAACTCCTATAACGTCCAAGGATTTGCCTTTGAGACTCTATCAAACCTCCAGAAAATGGAGAGATGAAATGAAACCACGTCTTGGTCTACTACGTGGTCGAGAATTTGTTATGAAGGATTTATATACATTTGATACAAATTTGGAAAATGCTCAAAACACATATCATACAATCTGTGAGAGTTATGATAGACTGTTTAAGCAAATTGGTGTTGACTATATGAAAGGTGTAAATATAATTATTTTACATTTACATTATCGTGAAACAAAATGATCTAATCCTTATATTTAAATATATATTTTTTTCAGTAATCGGTGCTACGGGAATGATAGGTGGGAGTTTATCTCACGAATACCATTATTTATCAGAAATTGGCGAAGATACCGTTCTTCTCTGCCAAACGTGTGGATATTCTATTAATTCTGAGGTATTGAATCAAACATCTTGCTCAAACTGCAACAATAATTTATCTTCACACTCTGCTATCGAGGTACACACAAATAATCTCTTATCAAGATTATATGCAATATACCTGCAAAGAGTATTAGAATCAATTAGAAATAACTGTTTACCATAGGTGGGTCATACGTTCCTCTTAGATTCAAAATACTCGAAACCATTGAACGCAACATTTCTGGATGGACCAAAACCAAAACCGTTAGTAATGGGTTGTTTTGGTCTTGGTTTAACACGGATAATAGCAGCTGTAGTTGAAATTTTATCTACCAACGAAGCTCTTCGTTGGCCTAATAATTTAGCACCGTTCAACGTTTGCATTTTGACACCAAAGGTAAGTTCATACTAAAACGAAAAAAACCCGGATTTAGTAACAAACAATTATTTTCTTTTCTTAATAGAAAGGTAGTAAGGAAGAAATTGCAACGCCCTACGCAGAACAAATATTCGGTATCTTAAATGAATTAAACGTTGATACCATCATTGACGATAGAATTCATCTGACTATTGGTCGTCGAATGTTTGATGCAAACCGGACTGGTTATCCATTCATAATAGTAATTGGTAAAACAGCTGTAGAACAGAATCCGATGTTTGAAATCCACGATGTGAGAAATTCAAGTCGCGTTGACACAAATATTGAAGGACTAATAAATTACTTTAATAATCAAGATATTAATAGAGAAATAAAACAAAATGAGGCGGTAGTTTAAAGTAATTTAAACCAAGAAACATTATATAGGAGCTTGAATGTAGCATAGTGTAATTTTGTAAATAATAAATGAAAAATATGCTATAACTTTCACTTTGAATGTTTACTTATATTTATCAATCGAAAAAAAATAATTTTTATTGATTTTTCAGAGTACCGTACAACATTTTATGTTGAAGTTTTAACAATACGTATATTAGCGAGAACATTATTTATTGATTGTAATTTTCTTTTTTTCTCTTTTTGAATTTTTCTACAAAAATGTGTAGCCTGATGAATTTAGGTTTATCGTCGGTAAAAACATTTTGAGCGTCACACATATGTACTTATATATGCATGGAAGAAGTGTATATGTGTATTACAAGCTATATATGTGTAAGTACAAATGTCCGTGATTTTTACAGGTTAAAAGGGAATTATTTCTACATACGGATACGGACGATTAGATTTGAGATGTAAAGTGGATATAATCATAAAATAGTCCAAGTAACGTGTGGTGTATGAGTTATGTTATTCATAGTATAATAAAGTGTTTGATTGTCAAGAAAGTTTAAAAGTTAGTCTTCGTTTCACATTTGTGTTGTCAAACTGTTGACAGATAAAAATCTAGACAAAGTTCTGTAACCGGCTTGTACATAGGCATGTACCAAAACAATTTGTAGAGTGCACAAGTCCAGTAGATTTTAGAGTTTTCCTATATTTCAAGTTTTCAGAAGAATATTCTATAAAGATAGTACAAGATATGACATCAGCCGTAGCAAAGAAAAAACATGCTAAGTACTTCCAAAGGATTCTTCAACTTGTGCCTAGCAGGCTGGCAATGTTTGACAGGAGCAGATTGGCATTTGCATTCTTTGCTATATCTGGACTTGATATATTGAATTGTTTGGATGAAATGAGTCATGACGAACAACTTCAAGCAATCGAGTGGATATATAGACTTCAAGTTTCCGATAGTGGATATCGTTCAGGCTTTGAACCATCTACTACTATACCCAAAGAAGCTCCAAATTATCAATGTGGTCATCTTGCTATGACATATACAGGATTGGCAACTTTACTTATTTTGGGTGATGACTTAAGCCGTGTCGATAGAAAGTCCTTGATAAAAGGAATATCTGGTTGCCAGAATCCTGATGGATCATTCACAGCAACAAGAGTTGGATGCGAAAGTGACATGAGGTTTTTGTATTGCGCCTGTTGTGTTTCGGCAATTTTGGATGATTGGTCTGGTATTAATAAACAGAAGGCCATCGATTACATATTGAAAAGCATTGTAGGTATTATACAATGGAGAAATTATTTCATTAGGCATTATAATTTACATATTCTTGTATAATATAAATGGTTTTATCCTTCTAGTCATACGATGGAGCTATGGGTCAAGGGCCAGGACTCGAATCCCATGGAGGCTCAACATTCTGTGCAGTTGCTAGTTTATTTCTTATGGGAGAGCTATATAACGTTTTATCCAAAGAACAGCTCAATCGTTTAAGGCACTGGTGTCTTATGAGACAAGACGGTGGTTTCCAAGGCAGGCCTGGAAAACCTGCAGATACCTGTTACAGTTTTTGGATTGGTGCTACTTTGCAGCTGCTCGGTGTTAGTCATTTATCTGATCCTGAATGTAACAGAAAGTTTGTCCTGACAACTCAAAACACCTTAATAGGTGGTTTTGCGAAATTCGAAATTTCACAAGCAGATACGGATCCTCTGCATACATACTTGGGTATGTAAAATTATGCACTGCCATCTTTCTCTTTAAAAATGTTTTGGCATTTTTTTTATCAAGCATTCTATTATCCTAGTTCTCAATGTCAATATTTAAACAGAACAATTCCTCTCTAGGTTTATCTGGCCTAAGTCTTTTAGGAGAAGCCGATTTACAAGCGATGAATGCCGCCCTCAACATCTCCCAAAGAGCTTACAATCGATTACAAGACATCCACAAGCGATGGCGAAACAAGCCGGAACATTCATAACTATACAATTGTAATTAAGCCATATTATTAATTATGAAACGCACATAACAGGGTAAATTGATAGAAACAAGATCTTTATCCTGTAAAGAAGTAAACCTACCGTTCTGCGGTAGCGCGTTATTTATATCAGGCGATAATTATATTCTACATCCGTCAATTAACGGTGAAACAAGAACACAAAAACAAAGACAGCGAATGTTTACGAATTACTTTTTTTCGACAAGGTTTTAAGTCTTTTACGTTATTCGTTTAGATTTCCATATCGATCGCAGAAGACACGCGCGGCCCCCGTGCTTATTCCATTAGAGATGCGATTACTGTAAGATCTAAATAAACACAAGAAATTAAACGCAAGAATAATATTATTTCAATATAAATGATGTTTCAAATTGATGGAGTTACAAAGTGCAATAGTAATCTCTTAGCAATCCAATATCAGCTAACCACATCCTCATAGTAGGACAGGCACGTCAGCCGTAACGAAGTCATCCCTACAACGTGCGAACGCGCACTGAAAACCGGTCTGAGTTGTCATGTTCCCCCACTACCATGGTGCCATATCCAAACGATACCATAGTAACCAGACAGGCTTGGCAGATCACAACACACGACGTTCACTCAGCCGAGGGCGGCCGATGGTTCGCACAAGTGTCCCTTACTACTACGAATTTTCTGCATACCCCAGTGCAAAGTGTGTCGGTTAGATTTTTCGCCATATCCAATTACATTAATTAGCGTTCAATGGAAAGAGAATAATGAGGACGTGAAGAGTGCTAGGTAAAAATATCGAAAATAAAGGCGAAGAGTGCGAACTGGAATTTCACCAAGGAATCTGGGCCGCATTTGCGACCCGAAATTCATCCGAGGTTAGTATTAGAAATTTTTATTTTATCACGTCTACTAATTCAACGTCCCGAGATTAACTAGAATTTACCTTTGACCTTTGATAAATTGAGATAACGCCGAGTTTCGAACGTGCTCGTCACTCGGGCCTGTCCGATGATATCAGAGCGCGAAAGTGGAAGTCCATGAAAAGAATAAAAGAGCGCAATTCAGTAAAACTCATTATCGCGCAATTTCTTGGTAACAATCGAGCCAAAGTAACATTGAAAAGTATGTTGTTCATTAGAAAAATTCGTATTGCTTGAAGATATTTCCTCTTTGCTTCTTAATATGCAGGCAGATCTAGCAATAGCATTGTGCGAAGGAGGATACGTGTACACTGAATTACTACCATTAGTCATCATCGTCATCGTCATCCGGAAACTGTATCATGCTTGTAAACAGTTTCGAAAGCTTCCACAAAGTTTTTCTCACTACGTTATACCTACTGCCGGTGTACGTTGTGTTAATTAGACTAGCAATATATTTAGAAGTATGTCACGCGACACCATGTCGACCTCGGCACTTTATTAATAAATCAATGGGCAGACAAAGCGTAAAATCCTTCACGGTGTCAACTTCATTTTATTCTTTACCAAAAAATTAATAATTCACACTCTTACTTGACTTCCTATCTGTCTAATAATATTACAACATAAAATAATAAAATGTTCTTTCCGTAGTTCCATATTAGTCCCTCAAAACTGTATACGTACATATAAGTATATCGTGCTAATGCCATCCAGTAATGAATGAGCCTGTTGTGTCGACGGGGAGACGCCGCTTGCATTTAATTATAAAGTAAAAACGTGGCGTGAGCTTTTATTGGTTTTTCGTCCCTCTACTCTTATTTTTTTGCTTTTTTTTCCTCTAAAAATCAACGCACGTGTGGAGATCCGTTGGAAAGCTCGCTCGAGCGTCAAAAGCTTAGGCGCTGAGACACGCGTTTCTACGTGACTAAGAAAAAAAAAGGCTACAAGCTATATACTGGGAGGACCCTAGTCAGCTCATGGGGCAGTCACCTTTAGCTAAAAGGACAGAGAACCCATGTCCAGGTCATCGATAGTAGCAAGAAACCCGTACATCTGTAACCTATAAAATAGACCTAAATCGTACATGGATGTAACTGCGTTCAAGAGAAATAACGGTCTTATCCCTACGGGTGCTGTCTTCTCCTTTTAGGACATAATGTGTATATATATATATATTCCATATGGGATCCATGGGTCATGAAGGGGATACGAATTCAGTATGGAGGCAGGTGGTTGGGTATATCCTTAGAAAAGTGTAGAAATTAACAATGAGTCTCCCTTGCGATGACTACACAGCTGTCGAGGGACAGCTGCATCCCGAAGGATAATAAGAAAGTCTCCAGGACATGCGAAGCACCAGAAGCCATTGGCGAAGCCATAGTCTGGCGCGTCAGAGAGGGATAAAATAAGAGTGAGATTATTTAAAGACGTTACAAGAGTTTTTTTCCTGCTGTCCGCGACATCCTATGGCGCATAAGCAGTTAGTATATGCGTAACATATAGAATTATGCGAGAGAGGATACAGGTTATTGTTCTCTAGTAATTAGGGAAAAAACGTACTACACTGTAGCTTTGTTGCTTTCTTGTTTCTGAAACTCGGTTAAAGAAGCCACTCTGGCTAACGATTTCGTTTGGATATAATTTGCACAGCTCTTTCTATAGGTATAGTACGATCGTTTCGTTTCGTTTCTTTTCGCACTCGCAGAGTGCAGGACAATTTGCTTAACAAAATAGTGACGTGCCGACCGGTGTCAAGTAACGCAGCTTCTTCCTCAGCTAACAAATAATACTTACATATACATAACTTTCCCTAGTAAGAACAGCACACACGGTAAGATACCGATCGATTATTCCTCCTGTGCCGAAGTAATGGTACTCAAAGCATTCATCGGTTCGTTAACCTCTTTATTTTTTTCGCGTACCTTTAGCTGCCCGGAAGAATACACACATGATTTCATACGTATCAGTAAGATATCTGTCAGTATCGAATAAGACTTGCCTCATAGGATTATTCATATTTATCTTCTTTTCTTCAACGATTTTGCAAGGACGCATGAAATGAGAATCTCTGTCTTGCCTTGACGCTCCTTACGAATCGATCCAACTGCCAACGGCTATACCCCTTATACCTTGGAATGTCTATTATACAGAACTACCCGAGTAGCGACTTATATACATATGTATATGTACATATGTAAATCGTATTTTCCATTTTTATAAGAATACACTAAATTCTTCTTTATGGACTCTGATTCCTACGTCACGAATCCTTCTATCATTTAAATATTGAACAAACTGATTTTACGAGCGTCTGTATTTGAATTCGACGGTTACACTACTACTGTATTCAATGGCATGTTGGTTAGCGAAAGTAGAATGTAACAATTATTTTTATGACAGTTGAATAATTCATAATTAATAATAGAAACTATTAATGTCTCGAAAATTGTATGATGGTTGTAATAATAGAGATTTTTAGTTTACTCAATGATAAGCTTAGTATCGAAACTGTTCGAGGATAAGGCGGGGTTCGTCTTCTCTTCGATATTTTAGGACCATGAAAAGGAAAGTTACTTTACCGAGAATTCGTCGAGTTTCTTATTATCATCCTTTTGGAGTCAAACTGTATACGTACACATATAGATACACAATAATTACTCACTATTCGCTTTCTTTTTCTTCGAGGTTTTTTCCCCAAAATTCCCGCTCTCTGTACTGACTATTTTAAAAGAATCTTGCTATTTGCGGTTTTGCTATTCGTGATATTTACCAGGAACGCAACCCCCTCGAATAACGAGGTAATAACGTTACATACATATACATAAAACTATCTTCAATGGGGATGATTAAAGAATTAACAAAATTACGGTGGTAGCGTCTTTCTTAAGACAATAGAAAAATAAAATATGTTGAATCTTTATATGGCCAGTTCCTTACGTGCCTTTTTACGGAGGAGTACTTTACTGTCGATTACGAGCTCTCTTTAACTTAACAATATATCGACGGTGAGTCAGCACCGCGACGTCTAAGTACGCCGGCTAGTAAAGCAAATTAAAGGCAATTCGAAGAAATCAACGGAAACCACTTATCGTTCCTTCAAGGAAGAAACGTCCTACGTATATATGTGGCACTATGGCTAAGGTACTCGGTTAGAATGGAATAGTCACCGTTACGATAATTATTGAACAATTTTACAGTATGGTACGCAGTTTCTGTTTTTACAGGTGGCGTGGGGCACGGCTGTAATGGAGTTGCAGAGTTGGTTACTCTACCACCTCGTGGCTGTGACCGACTGCAACCAAGGTAGCGAGATAAATTTTTCTAAACAATTATATTTTTCATTTCAGTCTGCTATTGATACCTCAGTCTGTTATTGATACCTGAACTCCAATATTATTCGTTTAGATTTGATTGTATCAATCGTGGTTCATTTATAAAAATTCCATTCAATTTGAAATTTTAACACCGCAATTTTTTAAAATTAAATACTCGTATCCCCTTTTACAATTTTTTGCACATGTTTTATGTTATAATTCTTTTCGTTTTTTTTTCTTTTTATGCTTTTATGTGCTAACACAGACTGAAGGTACCAGCACCTTTAGTTCGTTTAGTTGACTTTCGTTCGTTTTGGATCTTCACTGTCGGCACGGCGGCACTTTTACTTGATTTCTGATTCTGTTATCATCGGGCGGAAACGGCGATCTACCCATGTTTGATGGTAAGTGTGTGACATATATGTTTTCATATAGGGTGATTACGCTACATATGAAATTATATATATATATATATATCCATATAGTATATTTATCGCACGATAAGAGCATTTTACGTGTAACTTGAGAACTTTATTTCTACAATTACGTTGTATATTAAGTTTGTCATATTACTATGTAAAATGCAATTTTTTTCGTGCATTTCATACAGTACGCGAATATATGCCGTGAAAAATTATTCGGAGATATATCAACGGCAGTTTTAATATCACAAGGAAAATATATTTTTCAGTGATGCAGTCGGCAGGTACCGGGGGTGGAGTCTGTTCAGCTGGAGGCACAGGAAGTCGTGCCCGTGATCTGGGTCTGAGGGCTCAAAAGAAAATTTTAGGTCGTGTCGTATCAACCGGCGCTGGTCGTTCTCTATTGATAGACGATGCCACGACGTCACTTTTGGATAATCTATACAAGCTCATGGAAAGGGCAGCCAAGAGTAATCCTGGTTTAGATAAGAAGCAGCCAGAGAAGGTCCTGAAGAACATCGTAAAATTGTCTATTAAGGTAATGGGAGCGAAGAACACTGATAGCGTTTATTCTATTTGTCAAGTCCCAGGTCTACTTCAGAAATTGTACATACAATCATTTCATGACGTAGGTTGGATTGCTGCAACGAAATCAACAGCTAGGACCTTCGGACGAGGGAAGAATTTCAGAAATTCGAACATCCTTGAAGGCTGCAGCCATGGCGGTGGTCTCGTTCTACGAGCTAGAATTTAGCTTTGACAAAGCTTACCTAACCAGGTCCTTGGAGCGCTGTAGGACAGCTGTACAAGCCCTGATAAAACCTCACCTAACCGACAAGTCCAAGGATCGCTGTGATCAAGTGTTCGATTTCCTGACACAGCCCGAATTTTTAGACTCTGTGTTCAAACAGGATTCGGAGCACAGATCCACACTTGGAATGCTAGTCAGCGATATCAATGTAGCCCTGGATGCTGGACATCTTTGATTTTACGAAGGGCTGGATGCTCGTGTCTCGAGTCGTGGAATCTGAGCATCGAGTGAATAACTATTTAACGTACGGAATTACCAAGGGAATCAACCATTAATTTTTGTTTACCTCTTATACTCGCATTAATCAATCACGCCTCGCGTTCAAACTCACATTCTAATGGGAGGAGTCCGGGTATACACGTAGAAGATTTTACTTTTCGTATAGTCATGACAATTGTATAACACGATGCCAGGCATCGGCCATTTACATTCGTTAAATCACGATAATCTCGTTTATCGAGTGTGCTCACTGATTTACGCAATAATAATGGAAATACTCCACTTACCGTAAGAATATTAATATTCGTAATTGCTATGTATTCAATCGCGAGGTTCAATCGAGAGAACAATACCAATTATTGTGAAACCAAAAAAAAAAAAGAGGAAACAGGAGAGCAAGGGAAAGAAATATACGAGCTTTTTACCACCCACTAAGTGGGCTTAAGGATCAGGAGACGTAGCAAGTAGTATTATATAATATAGTAAGGAATAAGAAGAGACAATTCTTCTAGAGTCTGCAATTCCTGAGTGTTCCTCGCTCTCGACACGATTTCAATGTTCGAAGAGTTTTTCTAGTTGCAGGCTTTGAATTAACCGAAATTCTCTTGCGGAACATATCAGTCTGTATTTATCGAATGATGTATACTCGTTTTTAATATTTTCTATTCACGGCTACGCGCACGCACATCTCGTACGACGCCTATGTATCGATGATAGCATATCTAATGAGTAATTTACTTTAGTCAATGTTACGAGTATCAGTCATGGACCACTGCTCGATTCTATAACTATAGCAACACTTATACTCGACGAGAAAAAAAAAAAACCTTTTGGAGAATCCACCATTTTGTACACGGTACCTATACACCCACTTTACACGATAATCTAGTAAGTGATAATTATTAATGTAACTAAATGATTGTGTCGACGTAAAGGTTAATAAATTATTTATAAATATCGAAAGCAGCGTGTAATTGGCGAAGCTCTTGTACAAAATCACACACCGGTTGTTCGTATGGGCGGGGAAGTAAAGACGAGCTTCTCAATTTCTGCGAATAGTTTGGCATGAAATTTATTTACACAGATTCACGCAGTCGCACATATAAAGTTACAACGGTATATTATGCACGAACTGCTGTCCGAATTGCACTGAACTTATCGAAATCTAATTGTAAGTAACGCAATTTTCAAAACAGCGACGTGGCGATTTTTAAAAATTAGTCTGTTGACTCACGCTGATATACATTTTCATATACTTATTGTTCGAAGCTCTGCCATCTTTATGATGCAGAATACATTTTGGGAAACGTCTATCCAGTTGTACATTTTTTTTTTTAGTATTTATCATTCGTTTAAACGCGACGATGCAGCTCATTGTAAAAATTCATTTCGTTCTACTGTTTAATATTTTTATTCGCGACACTGTACTTCGCGTATCGAAATACACGAATTTCTATTCTGTGGGTACGCTACCAATAGTAAACGAAGGTAAATTGAATTCGCAATCTTCATGCAAGTCCTCGTTCCCACGTAATGCTTTTGGAGAAAGTGCGTGCAGTCAAGATGCGGAAAAAGAATTTGCTAATAGTAAACGACCTATTGCATTGGATATGGGTAAGAATCGTTTGCATAGAGGTGTAAGAAAAATATAGAAATCCTTAGTTGCCTCTTGTAAAAACTATATTTTCATTTACCTCCAAGTGGGCTCAAGATTCGACTAGAGTTGACCTGATATTATTTTAACCAATTTATTTCTAGGTGAACATACTCGTAATCCTGTTAGTGTCGCAGCAGATGAGAGGTAAGTGTAAAGAGTGTTCAAGTGCAATAAAATAATTGGAATTGGGAGAACAAATTTTGGTAAACGATGGTATTTAGAAAATTTCATATTGTACCAATTACCGTTAAGCGTAACGTCATGATAGGTTAGTCAATTTCATAAGAAAAACAGTAATCTCTCATACGCTTAGTCGTTGTGTAATACCTGAATCTCTAATGCACGTTTATTAATGATTTTTCTTGCATTAATAATGGCGATTGATTAATTTTTTGATAGTCCCAAAGTCAACGCTGCATTTAATAGCTGTCAATAATCGATAGTGTACAGTTTATCACAAATAAATTCGGTTAGGTATTTACTAACGCCGAAAAAATTCACCATTAAGATGGCAGAGACTCGTGATCGAATAATCATCGGCATCATTGTCATTCGTAATAACATACGCAATACATGAAAAAAAAAAAAAAAAACGGGAGGAAAAATGAAAAGAAAATTGAATTAATATTAATTGGGCTCTTGTATACGTATAAAGTAACATGTGTTAAAAATCATAACCATAAATATGTTAACGATCTTAATAGATTAATTATTATTAATATTATTAGGGGCGTGCGAGTAGGCTTAAAATTTTTGTCAAGTTTTATTGAAAATATCGATATAGCAGTTCACCACGTTGTTAGTACCTCCCTAAACATAATGGGCGCGTTAAATTTATTGTGCAAATATAGATATCCGCGATTTGTATTTAAAAAAAAACAACAACAACATAGGAGTCCGAAATAAATCTATTTTGGCTTGATCGATATAACGAGTCATAAAAATCTTCTTAATGACGATCGGACTGAAAACACAGCGATTTCTCATTTTAAGTACACTGAATTTTCCAAGCGTCATTCAATTATCGGTATTTGATCGTGGACGATATCCTATTAAAACTTGGCAATTATCTAAATAGTCGCACATCGCTAATTACTTCCTATCGTCACTGAGTGTCAATAATGTATTTCCCCTCGAAAAATTATACCCAATGCAGAAATCATTTCTCAATGTATATAACAGCACGCACGGAAAAAAAAAAACATATAACATTTACACAATCACAGCTCACTCGTATGATTACTTTTTTTCATAAGAATCATTTATCCCATTTTTCATTAATTTTCATAATTTCCCTAATAATAATAACGCGACGCGAGAGCGAACGATGCGGATTCTTGTTTTGTCGTTTTTCTTTTCTTTTTTTCAAACTTATGAAATTAACAGTCAGGTTCGATCGAAAGTGAACTCGTGTGAACTTGCCGGAAGTACACAGCTTTTTGACATTTCTAGTCTGTGATGTAATTCATTTATATTCTTCTCTTTGATACGCCACCTCGTATCTGGCTGCTATAGTAATATTACGATATTCGTAAAATAGGCTGACGAAGAATCAATTAATGCCTCCTACAATAAGAGTTTTTAACCTCTGCATTCGATCGATGAGCCTCCTAACAATTCACTAGGCGATATTAAGAGGTACTGTAAGTGTTTCTTTCCATAATAAATATTCATCACGATCATACCCATACCTCGTTTCGTTAATCGTCGAATGATCGTTCAATATCATTCATCATCAATTCACTAAACTATACATCTTGGCAGCATCTTCCACTACGTCATTTTTAAACACCATTATTACGTTTAACTTATTTCGCAATTAGGAAATTGCACGTGAAAATTGATATCTCGTCTTTATATATAATCTGTCGAGTATCCTTTTGAGGCGTTTCTCTGTTACAATTGCATCATATCAAATTCATGCCTAATTATTCCAATCACTTTCTTACGCACTGCTTTATCATGCACTCTGCAAATGATTTGCGGACGAGACACGGAACTGCCAATGCTAGAAATTTTCATCCTGTTCTGTGATAACCTAACGCGTTATGGGAATTATATATATAAATAATAGCACAGACACTTAATCGCATACCATTGAATGTAGTCTACAATCGCGCGGAAGTATCATCTTCAGACACATTTCACGTCGAGAATTTAATAGTTCGTTGAGAATTCGATCCGTGTAAATCTCTTATATATCTGCCATGTATGATGTTAGATAAGCAAGACGCGGACAGAAACCTTTTTAGAAATAGTTCTCGAGATAGGAACAAAATTTCAGTGTAATTCGATGCTTCCTTTTTCTTGCATGATTCCCTATGAATTCTTCGTCCCGTTTACTAATCCCAGGTAAAAGGTGGAACGTGGGACAATTGTCAGAATGTCACAATTAAGTTTTGTCCCGCACATAGCAAAAGGCTTGTATCTTACAAGCTTGTGATTATTCAGCACAATACGAACCCGTAATCAGACTCATTGCCATAATCCTGCGTAATTCCCGTAGAGATTTGCAGGCAATGGTCCACCAGCTGTGAATAGACGAGTACCAGACGCGTCATAACAGTGAGTATAAATGGCAGGTGTATATTTGACATTTTGAAAACCATCTATGTATTCTTCATCCGGAAACTAAATAAAAATTAATCAAAGTTAGTAAGTGCTGATATTGAGTTTTATAATAATTTTGTATTTACCACGTATCCTTTGCTAGCTTTTAAAACGACTGTTCGATTTGAATTAATTGAGGATTCCAAATATTTTTGAGCCCTCACGTCATAGAACATCAGCATCCCTAATCCTGTACCAATTGTCAATACAGAGCCTTGAAAACTTGCTGATCTGATTCCACAGCCGCTATATCTATAAGAAGGATAATTAAATGTAGTATAACAATGAAAATTGAGAAGAACAAGTAAATTATATTATTACAGACCTTGATGGTATTTTTTTTATTGGCTGTAAAGTTCTTGCATCCAGAAGAAGAGTATATGATCTGCAACCTACGGCGTAAACCCCGTCGTCTTGAACTGCTAGGCAAACATTTTCTTGACAGGCTGGTAATTTTCTTGAGATTTTCTGTTTGAATGTCTCGGCTGACCAGATATGTATAAAACTGTTTAACGATAGTGCTGCGATTTCCATGTAAGCTTTGTTAAATGCCAAAGCACGCACTTTTTGAGCTGATCGACACTCTTTTACGCATACTGGTTGTATTAGTCTATTAATAATAATACGTGATGGTTTATTAAAACTGTATAAATAATAGATTGATTGCTGTTTTATATTTGATCGATAAGATACCTGTGTGATGGTATGTCAGCCTTATCAGGAGCGTCCGCAAGGTCACTGTCAATGCGCCATAATGCCATTTTTGTGTCTCTAGATCCAGATACTAAAAATTCATCGTCTAGCCAACACATATCGAATACCCAGTCTCTATGCCCCGTCTCCCCAACGCATACTGGGTCTAGAGTTGGTAATCTATATATTGCTATTTCGTTGCTATTTCTAGCCCCAGTCGATAGCAAGGTTCTATAAAGAAAATAAGTGTGATAAAAATTAATATTTTAGCATTTATGCATAAAGGATGATTTTTTAATTATTTTATTTTATTACCTGGAAGGATTTATTTGAACGGAATGAATGCCACACTGTTGCTCGGGCACTGCTCCACCTCCAGGATTAGTTTGCCTCCCATGAAGAGAAGGAATCTGATCTAATTTTTGAGTTGCAACATCATAAACCATTAATTTGTTACACTTTGTTCCAAATACTACTTGTCTATCGCTGAGCCATTGAGAGCAAAACACTTTATTCATGTTATTTAAACTAACTGAATACTCTTTAAATAGATCATGCGTTAATATGTGCCGAGAGCCATATTCTTGATTGATTTTCCGAACTTCTCTCGTGTTCGTTTCACGTGCACGAACATAGTCCACAAAATTAAAAGAGGTTCGTAAGAATTGTTTTCCTTCACTAACAGTCTCCTCTTCATCATCACTTGATTCATAGCAAACAAAGTCTTCAGGCTTATCTGGCTTTCTATTTCTCTCCAATCGTAATGCAAGTCTAGAAGAATAAAGCATTCAAATAAAATTATATTACGTTCCATAACTAAATCGCTTTAACAGCAACTTAACAGTTACATGAAATTAATCATCTAGTATTTTTGGAGAAAGAAAAGAGTTACCTTCGCGCTCGTCGTTCCTCCAAACGTGAACCACTTGCACATGGTGGTTGTCGTCCATAAACAACAACTCTCTGTGTTTCAGCCATAGTCTGCTGTTTTGGTTGTCACTCTTTTACACTTATAAATATTTATAAATACAGATGCATCTGAGCAAACAGATTTACAATACTAGATTGTATTTCAAGTGGAATGGATAGTCTCTCTTGTATTACGTCCTTTAAAGGTTCACATAAAACAAGACAAAGGAACACTATCACAATGAAACTTGTAAGTTATTCGTAATTTTATATTCTAAATTAAAATTTGGCTAATTAATTTCAAAGTACATCGTTATATTTATCACACCATAAAAGAGGTAGTAGTATAAACATGAAACATTGCATTTTTCATACTCATAGTAAACATAAGTTTTATGTTAGATCATCAATGGTCACAAAATTCTCCAGTTACCTCTAAGGTCTATCAATGAAAAGAATCCGTCATCGCAATTATTAAATACGACTTCGCAAATATTTCAAGCGTCTGTGTAGTACAACAATAAACATAACAGAAAAGATTGACGTCCACTGTGCAATTCTCCTTCTTCTTCTTGATCCTTTTTGGCTTTATGCTCCAAAGAGCCAAGAGCCAGCACTGTGCAATTAAATAGTAGAAAATTATTATGTCTGCAAAAGGCTCCGATTTGACCGGAATCAAAAAAGTGTCGTACGTAGTGGTAATTTGGCCTTTGAGGTAGCCAAAAGGCTTTGAAACCTCAGCGTATATTGTCCTGAAAGTCTTGTCGTGTACTCGCCCATTAAATCTTCAGAGAAGCGATGGAAATAGCCAAATCTATTGAGCAAGTCAGGACCGAAGTAACTTGTCCATCGAAAAAAAATCTTGAATCTCACACATGAAATAACTGCATAATTCTCCTGATGCTTTGAATTCACAAATATCCAAGTCACCGTCGTGAGTTCGTGTCAATTGAGTCAAGAGGAACTCGTGATAATTCCATAAAATACATGATAAACTATGGGAACCCAAAATGGTACTAAGCAACTACCAACGCCATATTGAAACGGGTACACCCGTCACGTACAGGGTGTCTTGAGAAATGAATATTTGTCTTTGCTTTATTGAAAAATAAGAACTTATATTCTGTTTCGAGTTAAATGAATTATAACTACTTTAATAGATATAGATATTCTTAAAAAAAGAGATCGAGCAGTATTGTTTATCAAAGTTAAATGTACGTATAAAGGAAGTTGGACATTAAATCACCCCACTGATGGGCATATTTTGCTGACTGGCTGACACTATCTGACACTTTTCAGATAATTTTTTTTTAGGAAAATGGCATCGTTCAAGAAAACAAATATTAAAGTATTTTCAAAGGCCTCTGCCGAATTAACAGAAGATAATATATATTGGAAGAAGTATACGGTGAGTTTTTTAAAATAATAGTGTAGAAATTACGACTATCGAATTTGTCTTCTATGTGGCGCCTGGGATTTGAAAACCACGTGTATTTTTGTTAACCTGAATCAGTTCTATTGATTATTTATTATTAATCATTTTCTTTTAATATTGATTACGCCTTATAAATATTTATATTATATTGAACGTCTAATGTATTTTAACTATGTTTTGTTCATTAGGCTCCTGTATTGGTGAAAGAGTTTGGACCTATCGATTATATAGATTTTTCACCAGTAGAACCACACTATTTTGCTGTAACATGTTCAGTAAGAGTACAAGTGTATAATCCCATTACAAAGTTAGTCACAAAAAATCTGAGCAGATTTAAAGAAGCAGCATATGGTGGATCATTTCGTTCGGATGGTAAATTACTGTGTGCTGGTGGAGAAGAAGCTGTCGTGAGACTGTTTGACGTCAATTCAAAAAGTCTACTTAGATTATTCTCAGGACATAAAGCTGCAGTTCATAGAACATTCTTTACTGCTGATGGCATTCACATTGCTTCTTTTTCTGATGACAAGACTGTAGCTGTTTGGGATATACCAAGTGAAAAGCAAATAATATCATTTAATGAGCATTCAGATTATATTCGAGCTGGAGCTACTAGCCCCGTATCTCCTGATATATTTATTTCGGGTGGATATGATAAAACCATTCAAATGTATGACATAAGGACAAATAAACATCTCTTTAGTGTCAATCATGAAGCACCAGTAGAAAGTTTACTATTTCTGCCGTCTGGTGGTATATTTTTATCAGCTGGTAAGTTAATATTTCTATATTTCTTTTTGAATAAAATAACGTTTATTCGTTTAAACTTAATTACTTTCAACATGTATTTCAGGAGGGACTGAAATAAGAGTATGGGATGCTCTTGCAGGTGGTAGATTACTTGCAAAAATGTCCCAACATCACAAAACAATAACTTGTTTAAAAATGGCTTCAAACGGTCGTAGAATACTTTCTGGTTCATTAGACAGACACGTGAAAATATATGATGCTGGAACATATAAAGTTCTACATACCCTGGATTATCCAAATGCAGTGCTCAGTGTCGGAATCAGTGTAAGAATGAAATCATCTATTGAAAAATCCTTCCAACTACAGCAATTCTTATAAATTTATCACTTTCAGTCTAACGATGAGACCATAGTAGCTGGTATGGTGGATGGTCTGATTTCTGTGAGAAGAAGAGAGGATGATGCAAAGGAGGCAAAACCACGTAGAAAAAAAATGTCTTACAGATATTCTGCAGAGAATTCTCATATTCCCACTGTAGATAGTGTGGTCCAGGAGGAATCGAAAGAGATAATAGGCAAATATGATGCCTGTCTTAGAAAGTTTGAATACTCAAAGGCCTTAGACTGTGTTATGCTTCCTTATGTAGTAAAAAAGACACCACATGTCACCGTTGCCCTTTTTCAAGAACTTATAAGACGACAGGGCTTGAAACAAGCTTTGGCTGGTAGAGAATCAAAATCCTTAGTTGCCATTTTGAAGTTCCTAATTAGGTATATTGGAAGTATCAGATTTGGCCATGTAATAATGCATGTTACAAACGTTTTCGTGGGTATGTCTTATTACATATAATTATCTTTAAAATAATCCAATGTAATTGTATCTGCTAGCTGATCAAGAATCGAATTATGCTTTGTATTTCAGACGTATACGGAGATTATCTTGAAGAATTAAATCCAGAGATACGTAAGCTGATTGATATACTGTCACAAAAACTATACGAAGAGTTAGAATTAACAATGTCATTATTGGAACTACAAGGAAGTCTACAAATGCTGTTGTCCGGTGCTGAAACAACCTCCGTATCGCATACTCAGGATATTCCAGCATTAGGACCGTCTCTAGCTGCACAGACAAATGTTATTTTCAGTATAAGTTAATCATCATTCTCTTGGAATTGTGTATATAATTTTCAAATAAATATTTTCAAAGGATCGTTAAAATCGATTTCTTGAGTTATCTTAATGGATAACATTCTGGACAATATTCCTAGTAATGGAGGTAAAGTATAGCCAAAGTATCGTTGTGCAATTGGTTTTAATATAATTTTACAGTAGCTTACGACTTAGCATAAAACGAATCATGTTTGAGGTACTTTTGCCAAGCAGCTGATGATGCTACTTCAGGCATTACCCATCCAATGGGGATAGGTGAACCTTGGCCATTGTGATTTATGTATTTATCCCACGCGATCCTGAAATTCATATTTTTTTTATTATTGCGTTATGTACTTTTAAAGCTATTTGTATTTCATGTACTACAATTTTTGACTGACCTGATCGCCACGAGTCCACTTGGGTCTCGCTGAAAACTGTCAATCGATGGTAGCTTTCTACCGAATAATACACGTTCCCAATCATCGAAGGTATTCCTTTTTTGCTTTTCGATTTTTTCTTCGTTATCCGTTTTCAACATTAGCTTTAATCCTTGTTCCTCGATCGAATACTCTCTATCCAGTGCTGCCCATTGTTCTACTAACTTCACTGTATAAAAAAAGTGATATAAATTGCAACAAAGTTAATCAGACTGGAAACAATGTTAAGAATTTGTGAAAAATTAAATTATCAAATAATCTTACCAATGATATTATTGAAGGCTTCATCCGCTGCTGATGAAAGGTGTTCACCCCTCGCTCTAGCAGCATTAACTTTAACTTTTCTTAAGTTTTCCAATTCTTGTAAAACAGCCAGAAATTTCTTTGCATCGCTGCGTTTTCCTCTCACGTCTGATAGTATCATGTCTGCATCTCTTCTCAACTCTTCTTCCTGTTTTTCTTTATTTATTTCTTCTTGCTTCCGATTGATCCAAGCATCTGCTTCAGCATGTAATATTGCTCTTCTCTCCAGTTTCAATACTTTTTCTAGTTTCCATTTGGCTTGTCTACGTTTCTCTCTCAATCTTTTCTTTTTTCTCTTCTCTAATTGCTTATTTGTCTTTTCTACCATATCAGCCTCCTTGAATCTGTTTAGTAATTTAGACAGTTCTGACTTTACTGACTGACACTCTTCTAATTTAGTTTGCCATTCTTCTTCTGGTAAGTCTATGTCAGTTTTTAGTTCTGAAGCCATTTTGTTTAGTCTTTCGTTGAGTTTGCAAGCAGATATTAAAGCAGTTTTAATTGTGGCAATATTTGATTTCTCCTGAGAGCTATTATTGTACACAGTTTCAGTAACTTTCTCTTCAATAAAGTTCTCAATAACTTTTTCATCATTTTGTCTTTTTGCTAGGGTGGTGGTTAACACTTCCTCTTCTTGCGAAATACTGTACGATGAATTGACCATATAATTATACATATTGTGAGTAGGTATACTATGATTTGGATCGTATGTTGGATAAATAGCACTGGTAGGAGCATACTGATTATAATATGGGTTAAAATTACTAGACCCGGAATGCATGGTAAAGTTGGAATTACCATACATGGTATTCTATGTTTAATAATTGATAATATTATGATGATGCAAATTATGTAAAACTTAATATTTAGTATCCTAAGTTATTCATTGAAGAAGTTTATGTAAATAATAATTAAATGCAAAATATGGTCCTTGTGCAATGTTTAGGATCTTTTAGCACACATGGAGAACTTCTCCCTCTTTAGGAAGTTGTTCTTCAGCGTTCTGCAAAACAGTTTCTGCCTCGCTATAAGGCTCTTGATTCTTTAAATCCTGCTCCGTTTCCAAAATTTTCTTTAATTCTTCATAAGCTTTTGCTAAACGACGTTGACAATCTGGAACCATCATCAGTGATTCTTGAAGCACCTCTTCCTGCTTTCTAATATCGTAGTCATCCTTGCCTGTCAAATAAATTGCAAAACTTAGCAGGCAAAATATTATACAATTGTAATAGCAATATTATATCAAATATTATGATTCTTTTAAAATAATAGCAAGTACATATACTTCATTGTAGATAATATAGGCACTTCGAGTAATAATCCTTTTGCGTTGCTATTAAGTGCACCGGTAAAGTGCATTGCAACAGAATGTTAATAAATTGCTACATAATGTGGAACCAAACATTTTAGTATATTAATTTAATAAAGTATACGTACCCTGATCCTTCAATTTCTGTATTCTTTCACGTTGTTGCGCCGCTTCTTTCTCGTACGTAACCTTTTCTCTCGCAAGCCGCTTCACTACTCCGGTTTTAATTTTTAGGGTACGTAATCGTGGATCCGACATTTTTAAAAAACAACTGACTAAATTTGAATTTCTTATGACAAGTGTTTATACGAAACGTTAGGGTTTTGCCTTATATGGTCAGATGATTGGCAAGAAATCTGCTTGAACGAAGATTTTTAACCTATGACGGACAGAATAAAAAACACATACGGTTTTCATCTACACATACTTTGCCGCTGCGACCGTTCGATACATTTTTGCGATTATCATCGATTCTCATACAAGCAATAGTCTCGAAAGTGCAATCGATGAATAAATACAATTGCAGATTTTCAAATTTGAAACAAGATTATAACTATGGTAAAATTTTGAGAGTAATGGACCATTTTCCTATTGTATGTGGATATATGTAATTATCGATTATTATTAATTTGAAATAAATCCAATTATAGGGTGTGCGTCTTTAAATATCAACAAACATCTTACATTCAATTATTAGATAAGAGGACATGGTAAACAGATCAGTTTAATATTTAATTCTATTTGTTGCGAATATTGCATAGAAAATTCAATCTATCCACGTAAAATATAATTTGATGATGCAAAGTATCAAGATTCGTGAAGTGTTATAATTTTATATTTCTTCATCCTTTAATATCAGTTAAAAATCATTTTAATTTTAATTATTATTGTATTAATTCAACTTTCAATTTGTGATAGGCGTTACAAAGAAATCCTCTCAAATTCCAAATATTTTTGAAACTTTCTGGTTGCACATTGTACGCCGAGTCCACAGCTTTTACCCAAATCTCAGCATGTTTCGCTTTTGGTTCCACAGGTAATTCAATATTCCAAATAGTCCAACCCCAATGACGACCTTCCTTGGCTGCAGAATCTTGTGCCACAATATTTGCAGTGTGCCAAGTGTTGCCTTCATCCGCTGTCACGTCAATCCGGATAATTTTTTTCCCACCACCCGACCAGGCATACCCTTAAAAAATTGTCATTCCTAATGTTATACTACTAATGGTAATTATATTACACAAGGAAGGAAATTGTTGAGTTAACGTTTTACCTTTGACAGAGATTTTGTGATCCTTAACTGGTACCTTGTCCATGGGTTCGGGACTGCATATAGCAGAAATAACAGGAAGTTCCTGTATAGCTGGGGATTTTGAGAAGTCCACATTGTCCCAATCAGTACTTGGTGAGAAACCTTTATAGTCTCTTTGCTGCCATTGTGATGGACTCTCCTCCTTCGATATGATGACTTTACCTGATAAAAATACTCCATTGGTCTAAAATACTTCTTTATTTACTAACACTCCGAAATTTCCTTACCCAGCCACTTAACATTTCTAGCACCGACAACTCCAGGAACTATTGCTCGTATTGGGAAGCCATGATCCCTTGAAATAGGTTGTCCATTCATTTCATATGCCAGTAGAACATCAGCTCTTGGGTCTAATGCTCTGCTTATGGGAATACTTGCACCATAGTATGTTCCAGACGGATCCAAATCCAGACCTTCGAACTAAAGCGACAGTGCGAAATAATATTATATATTAGTGTACAAGGCCTTTATGGAATAGTACCTGCACATGATTGTAGTCATCTTCTTTGATACCTAAATCATTAAGTACGTCGCATAATCGAGCACCAGACCATGATGCATTTCCAACAGCACCAACACCCCAACTTAATCCTTTTAGAGGTTTTGCCTGTGAGAACATAGTTGTACGATCATTATAGATTTAGAATATTATTAGCTAGTTTACATACTTTAATTTGATAAGTAGTTAATTGACTTATACATATTACCTTTGCCATTTCGGAGCGGCGATTCCCAGCGCACATGACGGTACTGGTTATCGTGTACTTTGGATATTTTTTTATATCTTCTAATTTTAGTATTTTTTGGGTCTTTTCCTCCACTGCAAGTTCAAGTTCGTATGTTTTCAAATCGATTTCTGGAACAGGCAAATGATTTCTCACATAGAATAATTCCCTGTAACAGAAATTATAGTGATTTATAATCAATAACATTGTGCAAAAGTAGAATATCATCTATTACACATACGCGGGTGTGTGAAGGCTTTCTACTAATAGTGATGCAGGTGGTTCTGCACAAAATGGTTTTTGTCCATTGATCTTTAGAGCCTTGTGCCGTTGTGGTTCATTTCTATATGGATCATTATCATCAGCAGAATGAGATTTTGCATCTGATTCAGAAATGTTCCCAATCCTCATTGACTCCAATAGACTCAAAATGTCATCCTTATTGTGATTAGCAAAGATTGTCCAAAATGGCTCTATCGAAGCTCCAGCAGCCATCATAATTTTATCAGGTCCACCAGGATGCTTTTCCACAAAATCTGTTATATTATAGACACCATGCTTATAGATGATCCATATGCCTGTCTTTTTATTATCATGTTTTCCAATTTCCTCCATTGTATATGTTTTCAAATCTGCTCGAGGTGCACCATACTCATCGTTCTTATGCTTTCCAAATGCATATACCTTCTGTACATCTGAAGCATGAAAGAAGTAGAGGCCTAAGGCAGATACAGCAACTGCCACAGTAGCAGCATATCTTCTGAATGGATCATTATTAGAATTCTCATTCTTCGATTTATGATCCTCCTCATTATAATAGCTACTGAAAGCTGTAGCAGGACGATGTAAGAGTATTCTTGATTTTAATGTATAAGATCTGTTTACAAAGAAACATAATACTGAAGAATTAAAAAAAAAAGCAAACATAACTTTTGATAAATACCTTCCATTGTTGCATAGCGTTTTTAAATAAAGAGCCATAATGGTTGCGTCGCACAATTAGTATAGCTACAAGAATGACAACAGACATACAATTAAAGTTATTATACTAGACTTTCAAGAGCATATTCATGACATTAAAAAACTGCGGATGAAATCATACTATGTGGGTTATCGGGTTTAAATGTGTTCAAAAACTTCGAAGATAGTGTTCGGATCGTTAAGTACAAAAAATAAGAGATAGCACGCATACAACAATAACTTACCATCACATATCTTTTTATTATATAGTTGCTGATATATATATATATATATATACATTTATTATTAATTCAACTTGCACAGTCACAAGATTATCCAAAACATTCTACTACTTTTCTACTGTCTACATCAGTCTACATATGTATTTAAATTTGAAGCGCAATGGCTCCCTGTCAGTTCACTGAAAGGTTATTTTCGTGATTTTGTGCGGAATTTTAGAAAGATTTGTCACAGTAATTTTGTACATTCTCTGAATGAATTAACTTTTTTTATCACGAGCACAAGGAATATCCCGGAGGACTTTTTCTTAGGTTTAGTTGGCGCGGTATATACGCGTTTTATGTGCTTGGTAAGCACAAATTGTATGCCTTATGTACATAAATGTATGTCGTTTGTTCCCTACATGATAATCCGTAAATAATTCATATGGTGCTGTATAATTTAATTAAAAAATCATTTCTTATCTCGTGACATTTTTTTGTATTCACACTTATTTTTGGAGTAAAAGGTTATACCGGGATAATTTTTTATGTGGGCTTTGACAGCTTTACACATATATTTTATTTAAGAAATAAATCTGTAATTTTGAAATGCCACGTTGTATCTGTATGCATATTAAATATGTAAATCTGTATCTTATTATTATTGCTTATGTAAACAATTTCTTATATTGTTTAATTCTTTGTAAGCCAAGCACTATAGTCAATATTTGTACTTGTTTCATAATTCTATTTTCCTTTTAGATGTGACGAATGACAAACTTGAGATAAACTATTAGAATGGCCATGGCAATGCGTAAAAGAAGTGGTTCTGGTTCAAAGCGCCAGCACAAGGGAAAGCTTGTTCCAATTTATGAAAGCTTTTTTAAAGGAGAGGATCTGACATTAGCTCATCCAAACTTTTGGAATGAATTATTCCTTATCAAACCAATGGTCAGTCGGTATAGTATTTCTTATTGCATAAGATTCATATCATTTCCATTCTTATCATATTCTTTTACTATCTTTATTGATACCATTCAACATAATAAAAAAGCAAAACTGCAAGACGCTCAAAATAAATTTCTAATAAGATGTAAGATTTTTATAAAGTGAGTAACTAGACAGGGAATATTCATTGTGGATCTGCAAAATATCTTCCTCATTAACAAGTTTCTATTAGATCATTATCAATTGCGATTCAACTGCAACAAAACAATATAATTCTGTATTACATTTTCCATAAAGTTTAATAGTTAATCGAGTTATGAACAGTTTACTTTTTGCTTCTTTTCTGGTGTACTAGGATTTTTCTTGGACCTTTTCGATTTCTGCTTTTTATTAGATTGTTCTTCCTCTCGTGGTGTTGTACACATGACTTTTCCTTCCTGTTGAACTTCTTGCCGCCGTTGCTGTCTATCACAAGAAGATTGCTTTTCACTACTTTGTTTTTTGCTATTCGATGAAACCTTGCACTCGGCTGTTCGACATCCTCTTTCTGCTGTTGACGTATTACATCCTTTATAGATGCAGTCATCATCATTTGTGCTGCGTTCCCTGTGAGAGGTCATTTGTTGCTTCTTATTAAGTGATCGAGACTGATGCTGATCTTTGTAGAATGATTCAGGAACCAATTTCATTTTTGTTCTGCTTTTTGTCTTCTTTGTTGGCTCATAATCCTGTTTTCTGGCCGTTCCCCCTTTCTGTGTCTCATGTGGTCCTAGTTTTCCAGCTATCAGCCACCAAAATAAATGACAAAATATCATGTTCAATTCAGAAATTAATTACTGTAAGAACATACATTTATCATTAAGCTGCTTATGCGTCTCTTCCGGAAGCGGGTCTTCGCATTCTGCTTCGTCGCGTAGACTTCCTGGCATAAATTTACACTTAAAATTGAACCAGGCCTCGCTAGTTTGCATTCGGTACTTTAGACATTTCAATTGAAATATACAGACTCGTCCATAATATTTAGTAACTTCCCATGTTGGCATTGACTAAGAATAATCGATTTAATATGTTACAATTTATTTACTGTGTTTAATTATTGAAATTAGTTATACAGATAATACCTGGATGATTTTCGAAATAAGTTTTCCAACAACCATGATCCTGCTGGGACAGGCGGTTTTATAATAGACAATGAGTAAAGGTCGATGACCCCAATTTTAGAAATTTATAAAATTAAGTGGCAGCTATGCGGAAACACCATGTTTAGGCGTCGTAATAATTCATTAATTTACCGAAGGCTTGGATTAACTGAAATTTTTCTTTCAATTATGGTTTACCACCATTCATGGACTTCTCCTGTCAAATAAATGATATTCTAACAAGTGAACGATGAATCACGCACGTTGAATATCTCATATATGGGGAGATCAAGTATATCTTGATATAAAAGAATAATAAATTAGTGCAATTCTTTCATGACAGGTTCCTCATATTGAAAGTGAAATTTTGCGGATGACAACAGAGCAGTTAAATGCCAGCAGAGAAAACCTAAATGCCTTGGTATGTCACTGTGTCGATACTCTTGTGGATGAGCATCCTTTTCGCGTAGTGTATGCCCTGCAAACTTTGGCTGCTGTCATACAATCGATGTACAAAAAAGCTAGTCAGGGTGACTGTGGTTTCAACCTAATAGACATTTTAGTTGGATTTGATTCTGCAGAGCAGAGGATGACAACTCTTATGCAGCACTGTAACAACTTCTTGACTGGTAAATATTTGAAATAAAGTATAGATAGAAATTCTTAGTAATGTATGTTAATTTCTTGATTTTTTTATTCCAGGAGAGTATCCAGATAGTTTAAAAGCTTTGTGCTTGAAACTTTTGCTTATTATTGTCACTGGAATGGATAATGTGAGCCAGAACACCTTACTGGAGTATGTGATGCTGAACAGTGTCTTTGAATCATTGGTGCAAGTAAGCTTTAATTGCAGCACAGTAAATTGTATCACATTTATAATCATACTTTTTCTCTTCTGCTCTAGTTACTAAGAGACACTTCAGCAAGAAATCGACATGGACATGACGCAGTTTTACTTTTGACACTTCTAGTCAATTATAGGAAACACGAGAGTGCTAATCCTTATATTGTCAAGCTTTCAATTTTGGATGATGAGCTAGCTTTAAACGGATATGGTCAAATAATATCGAGTTCATTGACAGATTTTTGCAGACAATTTGCTCAGCAAAGAGCAGGTACTGCAAACTGATTAAGAAACTAAAGACTACCTAGAATAATATGTAGTAACAAATATTGTTATTGTAATGCCGTTGCAGAGGTTCAGGCATCCTGGCTATCCTCATTAACGAGTATAGTAGGAAATATGTTTGTTGGCGAGGAGGAAACAAAAACGCAACAAATTCGAGCAAACAATGCTCTACTATTGGCTTTGTACGAAGCAACACATTTAAATAGAAATTTTGTGACTACTTTGGCATACACTCAGAGTGATACCAGTGCACCACCTTCTCCTAATAATACTCTGGGCCCAAATGCAGTTGCACCCGGTACTCAGCCACCTGATGTTATGGCACAGCCGTTTAATCTGCTCGCAACATTTTTCCAATATTGGTAATATCATTTTAATTAAAAAAAAAATTAATTATTGTCAATGCATAATGCTTTTGTATGATTTCAGCTCGATAGTTATGCAAGTAATGAGGACAGAGGCGATAGTGAACAACGTTAAACTGTGCTTTTTGATACTTAGCTGCATTGCTGAAGACCAATATGCTAATAGTTTAATGCATGACGCAAATTTGGCTTTTAGAGTACAGTTGCATCGAGTCCCGATGCATCACAGGAAGTTGCAAGACAAATTTGCTCCTACTCAACCACTGGCGGCTACACTACTTGGTAAATTTCATTATAATATTATTTAATGCAATGTAATGTTTAATGGATATTATCATTCACATGTTCAGATCTACTAGTTGAGTTTGTCACGTCTCACATGATGAAGAAATTTCCACTGGAGTTATATCTCCAATGCATAGGTGTACTCCAAAGGCTGCTTTGTTATCAGAAGAGGTGTAGAGTACGATTAGGATATCAATGGCGAGATTTATGGACGGCTCTGATTAATCTCTTAAAATTTTTGACTACTCATGAAAGTCATTTGGTTAAGAAGATGAATATTTTCCCTCTCGCTATACAGGTAAATCCAATAGAAATCAAATTAATGTATCTACGATATAAATTTTCTATGAAATTCATTCCCCAGGTCGTAAACATCCTGAATCTGTTTATTACTTACGGAGATACTTTCCTATCATCTCCAAGTAGTTACGACGAACTCTTCTATGAGATCATTAGAATGCGCCTTATCTTTACTAATCTTAATGCAATGGGTAAATATCTTAAGTTATTTGATCGATCCTCTAAATACTTAAAACTTTGAGATATTGCTATTTACTTGCTCGCAGATACTTAAATGTATTTACTTACAGCCTTAAGATATTCCACGAGTGAATCTTACGAGTACAAGGAACACGCGCTTAAGCTCGCCAACTGTCTTGTCAATATGCGAGACATCGTAAATCACTTCCCACCAAAGATAGCTGAATGGCTAGCAAGTGAAAGTCTTTCGACTCCTACAGAACAGCAAATTTTGACAGTCATCATTCAAAATTATGACAGTCTAACGTTGAAGCTCCAGGATAATTTGGATCAATACGAAAGATACACAGAGAAACCAAAACATACATCGTTCTTCGAAGAAATGGTTGGTCTATCGGTTATATCAAATTCCTCTACTTACTTGTGTAAAATCTTTCTAAGTGTTGCTTCTTCAGGTTACCGGAGTAGTTATGGATACTCGTGGATCAATAGATCTAAGTGCTTTGGATACGCAAGCCATTCTGCAGGAGTTATCAAGTATTTCGTAACAATGGATGAGGACCAAAGCGTTCGATTCAATATGTACAATGTGTACTGTGACACCATTAATAATACTTGCTCGTATTTGTGCTTGTGTGCTGCAAAAAGAGTGTTTAGTGCCATGCTCGCGAATTTCGTAAAATGTGTGACAGCGTGCGAGGATGGAATTTTGGATAGACTCTGTATTAACAAAACCGTATTTTATATTACCAATGTGCTGTGACATACGGTTGTTTTCCTTGTTGTGAATCATGTAGCAGCAGCCAATTACTTATTTCGGGAAGATTCATCTATCTCCTTAAACTTTTGTGTGATTATATAATTTGGACTGCAATGTTCGTTAATGAAAGTATTGAGAAATTAAATGGTTTTGCGAAAATCCGACCAATGTAAAATACGTCGTAGAATGAGTATTGTAAATCGATGCAAGAGATTTGAGGGCAATAAAATGAATATTCAAATGATTGCTGGGCTAAGAGTTAGATGAACAATTTATAGTATATCATGGTATATTGTTGTACAATGATATCTCATGCTATTTGAATATTATAATAGAAAACTACTGCTGTACAAATAACGTAATATTGGAAATATATAAAAAGAGTATTTCTGCATAAATGATTATAAACGAGTATCAAAATCCATCTATCATAAAGTTATTTACACACCGGTAGTAAATCTTTAAAAATCACGTGAACTTCTTGCATCCAATGGTCTTCACAGTATCAGTGCATTAAAACTAATAATAACACTATACACAGTTTTTACGTTTCGTACTTGCAAGCATAGCAACACCAACTTTTGATTTGTTATCTCTACATAGTTCTTTACTAATAAAGTCTCCAACTTGAACTACCTTCTCTAAATTTACTCCAGTTTCAAGTCCAAGACCATGTAGTAGATAGAGTAAATCTTCAGTAGCAAGATTTCCAGATGCACCAGCTGCATAAGGACAACCACCAAGTCCTGCAACTGAAGAATCGAAGATTCTAATTCCCTTTTGGAGACTGGCATACACGTTAGCCAAAGCCTGTCCATATGTATCATGGCAGTGCATGGCAAACCGATCCATGTTTCCAGAAGAAATGTGCTCCAATTCATTCAGAACAGCTTCAATTTTCCTAGGTGTTCCTACACCAATAGTATCACCAAGAGAAACTTCATAGCAACCAAGTTCCAAGAGAGCAGCTGTCAGATTGGCAACTACTAAGGGTTTTATTTCTCCTTCGTAAGGACATCCTGCAATACAGGATATGTAACCACGAACCTTCACATTATGCTCTTTGGATTTATCAACAACTAATGAGAATTTCTTGACACTTTCACTTATGGAACAATTAATATTCTTCTGGGAAAATGCTTCAGATGCTGCTCCAAATATCGCTACTTCCTGGATGCCACTATTAAGTGCGTTTTCTAGTCCTTTTAAGTTTGGTACAAGTACAGGGTATGCTACACCTGGTTGCTTTGTAATGTTTTTATATACCTCTGCATTATCAGACATCTGTGGAACCCATTTTGGTGACACAAAACTGGTAACTTCTATTGTTTGCAAACCAGTATCTGTGAGTTTATTGATAAAATCAATTTTTGTTGATGTAGGAACCAGCTTTGGCTCATTTTGTAAACCATCCCGAGGTCCAACTTCGACGACTCTTACAAAATTACTGAAGCATCGTGTACTATTAACACGGGTGATAGAACGACTAGAGAACATTCTTGAACGTAAATAAAATATCTTTATAACTGCAAAAGAAACAAAAAAATAAATAATATTATTTTTATAGAAAAGCGTATATCGAAGAAATCAAAAACATTCGTTAAGGAATGCAAAATAATTAAAAACTAATGTAAAAGGAAATATTGTCTTTACCTCAGCTCTTAGTAATATACTGTAAGAAGAGGATAGGATCTTTTCTAAATTTAATATGTACATCAACAATGTATGTAGACGCCATTAAATTCTGTAACAAATAAGATAATCTTGCGTTATCTATCTATTACGTATTACAGTATACTGTGAATAGCAGCATATTATTGCTTGATTCTGTAAATAATCGAAATAGTGTCAATCAACGTGTATGTAATACGTAATTAATATCACGGAAATGATATCAATAGAATATAAAACTAATCAAACTGATCGACTGTTTATTTGATTTCAGAAAAGAAATGATTGCAAGTCACGTGTCTGAAGAAGTAATATTACGAAAGAGGCAAATCTCTTATCATTCGAGCCTCCGATAATGCCTTGATTATTGGGTCATAATTAGTAGTGTCGGTTAACACCACTCGTAGACTATTTTAAATTGTGGATTGGCTGAATGACCCGCCGAAAGAAGAAAAAAATTAAAAAGATGATAGACAACAGACATATGAGAATTTAAGAATTGAGTCCGGACATCCTCTTAAGTGCTCACCCCCAATTTCCTGGATCCTGTGTGGCAAGTCTGCGCTCCGTCAATTTGAGCGAGACTGTAAACTTCTGTACTTCTCTGTCCATTATTATTGGAGATGCCGTCAGATAATTTTAATTAGATTAACCTCTGTATAATCTAAAGCATTGATTTTCGGGTTATTTCGAGTGACAGTTAATGACAGTTTCTTCTGTACATCTGATTTATTTCTTCTTCCCGCGGATTATCCAGCTAGTCATCGTCTGTTTATTTTGGAATACTTGCGCTACAAGTGGCGGTAACTGCTAACTATGACCCACTTCCAACATGAACTTTCATCTCTTCTTTAATTTTACTCTCTGCGTATCGCTTCATTACGCCATCTATAGAAAATGGCAGCACGTCAACAATGCCGGATAACTTCTTGACTGAAATTAAATATATATTTATAATTGATTCTACACTAATTCTCCGAAAACACGATGTTTCCAGCGTACGCGCATCTGTCCGCCTATGACAGGCACAAGAAACTTGTAAATGATTATTTTGCGTTGAGACA
Organism: Calameuta idolon; assembly: GCA_030142285.1. NCBI lineage: Eukaryota > Metazoa > Arthropoda > Insecta > Hymenoptera > Cephidae > Calameuta > Calameuta idolon. Next base: position 55,378 of record JARQSV010000751.1, on the reverse strand, counting down.
AGGCTCAGCATTATCATTAAAACGAGACACGTATGTACAAATAGCCAAACATTATATTAAATTTTGTTGTCGAGGCACGATTATTACAAGAAATTTTTATATTTTTAATTTTTAATTCTCATCTGCTACTTACACCGTTTATTCTTACGATTTTTCGCGTAAAATAAAAATATAAATATTCTTTGCTTGAACACAAGCAACTCTTGACGTTTCGGCGTGTTTCGAGGTCCCGAGACAAAACAGACTATGACGTGATTAAAGAGAATCACAGATTTCTTTGGGATGAAGAAAACGACGCACCGGATTCTTGGGAAGCTCGGCTCGCTAAAAAATATTATGACAAACTGTTCAAAGAATACAGCATATGCGATTTAACGTACTATAAACTTAATAAGGTAAGTAAATCAAATGCAACAAGTGTCATGCGAAGTTTATATTTTATACCTTTTACATTTTTGAATATTGAATATGTGCATAGGTTGCTCTTAGATGGAGAACGGAAAAAGAAGTAGTAGTGGGCAAAGGCCAGTTTGAATGTGGAAATAAGAAATGCCAGGAGAAGGAGCACTTGCGATCCTGGGAAGTAAATTTTGGATATGTGGAACATGGTGAAAAGAAGAATGCTCTAGTAAAATTACGTGTGTAAATCATAATATAAATTTAACTGTAATAATAATCAATAGTTACTACAATACCTATTTTTCTACAAGGACTTTGCCCTGAATGCTCACAAAAACTGAATTACAAGACCCAAAAAAGAGAAATCAAAAGAAGAAAATCTTTGAAGCGCTTGGGAGCATGTTCTCAACCTGAACAACAGACACCTGGTTCATCCAGTGAGCCACAGGTCACAATCAAAGTCGAGAAGGAAGATGAAGATGCAGATAAATCCAATATTCCAGACCAGAGCACAGCTACTGAATCTGAAGTTTGGAAAGAAGGCTCTACGAAGAATCAAGAGAAATCAAGAGAAGAAGAATTTGAGGAATATCTCGCAGATTTGTTTCTGTGAGTTAGACACAAGTTTCGAATTTGTGAAGTTTAGTGGAACACTCCATCCTGTTATGAAATCTTATTGATACAGCATTGACTAGTATTCAGTGCTCCACAGTAAAATACATTACAATATATTAATTTATTCAAAATAAAACCAATTTCTATACAATTTATATTTAAAATTTTATACAAAAAAACGCAGAATAATTTCTTCCAATTTTATTCCGTTTTGCATGTTACTCGCACTACGTATTCAATATACTTAATTGATTTCAAATCGGTTAATTTATTTTTCTTTTTAACATTCTATCAGGTAACAGCCAGATATAGAAATTACGTAAATTTAACTTTAATATCTCGTCGAAATCCTACGTTTCTAAGTTATTGTTTAGCTTGCATTATCTTTCGCCTCATGGTAACATTGCCTGTCGAAATTTATAACACGATTCTGGTATAAAAAGGACTAGCCTAGCGCGTAATCTCACTTTATGTATTGATCATAAAATTTGTCTATTTTCAAATTTCCAAAATTTAACTGAGCGCTAAGCGAAGTCTAGATAATTGCCGAACTAACTAGAGTTGTGCGAAGAAAAACGATAAATTTCGAACATAATATATATATATATGTATTTATACCGATGAAATATTCAATAGCAAATAGCAAATTCATTGAGTGCGGCAATAGACTGTTAAACGAGCTGTCAGGTATGAGGTAAGTTTTATCAAGATTATTCGCAAAAAACAAATCCTCATTGTCAACAATATTACATTAAAACGTACTGCTTGCAGTAATATATTTCAGTAGACCGATCATTTCTAAATTTACGTCTATTAATTATAAGCTCATGAGAATTTAACGATCTTGTTTACGTGTACAGAGTACCTATTAATACCTTTTTCTTTAATATGTACATGAACAAACAATTTTTCAAGAACGATATATCTATTTATATATACATTTATCAGTAATATTTTTCATATTGTCCGTTTGGACGCGAAGAAGTGGACAAAATCTTATGGCATGGAAGTGTAATATATGTATATTGCTGCTCGTTGTAATGTTCATTCTTCTACGAACAATATTCATATAGATATCTATTTATCTCAAACCAGGTTTTTCATTACCTGCGGAATATTTTCATCGATAGTATTATTAATATTATCATCGTCGTCATCGTCATCGTCATCATCATCATCATCATCATCATCATCATCATCATCATCATCGTCGTCGTCGTAGTCGCAGCCGCCGTCGCCGCTGCTATTGCTGCAGCAATCATAGCAGCATTTTCTTCTATTGATAGGGGGAAAAATGGTATCTGTTCGATCCCCTGAAAAATCAAGGGGTCCACAGACAACCGGAGTAGCAACACATAAATAATATGGGGAATGGAGGCTTTCTAAATTACTCGTCGATCGCTCAAATAAGAAATAAGTCAGCGATTAAATTCAAAAACATACAGCCGTACGCGAAACGCTAGAATATCTATTTCATACGGTGACGAGAAACTAGCGTTCAATTGCAATTGGTTTTTCGCGTGCACGTTTTCAGGTGATTTCCGTGTTTCTGGGAGTCACTATCCTCGTCGCTGCAGTCTTCGTCGTGCGTGTGTGTAACATTTCGAGGAGTTTCTGGTCTCGCGTGAGGAATTTGATTATTGGCGTGCTCTACCTCCAGAGCTCTCTGCTGGATATAAAAGTTCTTTGGGATAAATTACACCACAAGAAATTTTTCGAGAACTGAACAAATAATTTCTAGTGAAACTTACAGGCACTGGTCTGCTGTTCTGCTCTTCATCGTCGTCGGCAAGCTTGAACGTCCTAGAGCGACTGATCATTGGAGTCTCCATGACAAACCTCTGCTCGTGAGCTACCGTACTCTCGTGTGGCATCTTTAAAAATAACATTTGCAAGGAGTACAGACGTAGAAAAAGAGCAAGTTAAATAAACCCCACTAGGGAATATATTTTCGAAATACTCCTGTGAGACTTACCAGCATGGCGGGTGCCCTGAACATGTACGAGAATGGATAATAAATGAGGTTGAGGAAAGTCGCCGCGTAGAGATCGGCATACCTGACTACTTGGCTACTGAAGAAGGTTTGTCTACTTCCACTACGAAATAGAGAACCCATCATTCCGTATGCGAGGTCCATTTTGTGCGTCACGTCCCGTATGGACGCCCGGAGTTTGGAAATGTCAGGTTTCTCCTTGGTGCTGCTGTCTAAGTTTCTGCAATCAATAAATTCGTTATAATTATATTATATCTGTCCGGAAAGGTTTATAGACGTCAAATATTTTTTCACGATGTGTACATACTTGTACATTTCTCCTAGCATGACGTCTAGACTTTGGAGCTCGGCAAACAGCTGACACTTGTCTGTCCAGACATGAAGCTCCTGGACCAATTCAGGAACAATGAGGAAAGTCCTCCATCCTCTAATTTTCTTACTTTTCAATATATCACCAAATATGTGATCGCCAACGTACAATACGTCCTTTCCTTTGGCCCCAATCATCTCGGTAAAGACGTCACAGGAACCGCCCGAGTAAACTTCACCTGTTTACAAGGACAGATCAGTCATGATCTTCCGATGTTTATATAAGGCAAAGTCGTATAATTTAAAGTTAATGATGCCCCACGGAAACCGCACGTAACAGAATCAAGTAGAGATATGTAATTACCTGTGTGAAGTGGACCTTTGTGTGTTCCAAGTTTGAGAGCTCCCGTTCTGGTGTTTACCTGACGTAAAATGGTGCCTTCGCCAAAGAACAGTGGCTTCCTGGCGTCGACGACAATCGTATCAAAATACGTTTTCCAATTTCTGTGTGGTTCCTCGGGCTGTAATTAAACACATATAATGAACACGGAGCAACAATCAATTGTCATTGTATTATTAGAAGCTTACCCTGGCGCCATGAGGAAAATCAAAGAGATATGTCATGATCTTGTCAGTGAACATGTAATCGCTGTTAGTCAAAAGAAAGACCTTTGCGCCGCTTTCTCTTATCCTGGTGAGAAACATCGGTAGCCTCTCATCCTTCTTCACGTACTCATCCAAATTTTCAATAGTCTTGCTCTTGAGATCACCCTGGAGATGAATCCAGTCCACGGCGCTCCTAACGTCCTGGAATATACTCTTGAAACTCATAGTCAGGTCGCCCTCCTTCACGCCAGTTTTTTCGCGGGTAAATTGCGGCGAGTTCGTGAAGAAGTCGATCAGACACGCCAGCAAATAAGTCTCCGGTAGATTGAAGAGCGTGTTCAGGACGTAAACGCGAGATTCGTCCAATTGGAGAAATTTATTAGGGTAAAGCTCGTACACCTGGGAGCTGTAAAATATGTCAAGAGATTTCAACTTGGTTTTTCTTTTGACTCAATCAACTACGTGGTTCGAAGATAATGTTGGGACAATGAAAATTGATATGACGATTACTTACTGTTTGAGAAATTCAAATCCGTGTACGCAGACTAGAATATTACCATACGCATCGACTTTCAGTAAATTTCCATAGAGAGTATCGAACCAGAGTCCTCTTACTGGGAAACTGGGATCATATTCGAAGGCCTTGATTTCTTGAGGATAACCCAGAGAGACCAGTCTATCCTTCAGGAGATTAAACCCCAACTGTTCGTACTGCGGGGATTTATATTCTGAAAGAAATGTAAAAGCATGCTTAATAACATTTCTTCGCGATAAAATGATTGAAAATAATATCACGAAAAAAGGAAGAAAAAACTCACCCGCCAATGTGTAATCCATGTCGAATCCATAGAATTTGATATTTTCCAAATGAAGACTTCTATTCACGAATATTCTGCAATTAAAAGTACAGTTTGGTTAGTAAACTTTATTCTCTTACTCAATTCTCTCGATATTCCTCGATGACATTTTAACGTTCGCCGAATATAAGAACTGCCGTATGACGTTTACCAGGCTGACTCTCACACACCTGTTAATCGCATGACTTCGTGATATCGACGCTCGAGATTTCTGACAAGAATGATCATGCAAAATTTCATCTTCAGTATACGTAGGAAATCTCATGAATCTAGTTAAGTCCGAATCGCTCATTTTCAAAAAAAATTTCACGTGGTAGCTTGATATAAAAAAAATGTCGCGAAACGAAAGAAGCCCAAGAGTCTCTCGAAACAAAAATATTTAAAAAATTTCCAAGCACAAAAAAATACTTTTGACAATCTCAAAAAATACAGTTTCCAAAATCGAGATTTTCATTTGTTTTTGGAAACGTACCTGTTGTTTTCCAAAGATAGCGGATCGTAGCCACGAGGCAACAGACGTTTGGACATAACGAGATTTTCTTTAAACCGTTCCCTTAAAGAGACCTTAAGATTCAAAATTCCTTAACAAGAGACCATAGTGAATTATCGGGGACAATGAATTACATGATTTTTCTCCAAATCAAGTATAATAATTGTAAGATAATCAGGATAACTTTTTAAAAAACCGATAACCTTGACTAACATTAAAGATTCCCTGAAAATGTCTACTAGACATACATAAAAACTCTCCTGCGAACGACCAGCCGTTCTCGTAAGTATAATCTCTTATCATGAGACAGAGACGTGACGAACTATATATCTCATTCAAAGAATGCAGATAAGATAATGCAAATTAGTAATTATACGTCAACTACTGCCGAGCCCTTAATTAATAATAATTAATATTGAGCTCCATGGCCTGCTATATTAATTAAATTCTGACTAAAGTCATCTCTACGTATTTCTTCGTATACGCACAATATAGATATACGCGTGGGACAAGTTGATAAACGTGAATCGCGAAGCAGTCTCATTAATTACCATTATGCTTACAGATTTCGCGTAACACGTAGCGATTTAATTAACGAGATTTTCGTTATATCAAATCTCGTTAGACAAAACCGACCAATAATAATCGATTAATTTCTTTTAACGAGGAATCAATTAAAATTATTAAATAACGAGTATCGAAATAAATCACGAGAGCATGCAATTAATATATCCTTATTTGAATTGCATTCGATAGTCACTAATTTGACCAGTGACACGTTATCAGTCTATAGATCTGAAAGTGCATTTTTTATAATTTTTAAAAACCCACCACCACAGTTATCGTGACAACAACAACAAAAATGAGCGCAATCAATTTTTCAAAACTTTCAAATAAAATATTCTTTATTGGAAAATCCCCATCGTACATGACAGGTTAACAGACATTTTCCACATGAGTCAATGAAGCGATGTCAGTTCCTCTATCGATTATGACGCTGATACAGATATGTAGGTCAATTGTCGCAAAGCTCAAAAGAATAATCGAAGCACGAAAAAGTCTAGTAGCCTCTACCTAAAAATCATACAAAAAAAAAAAACGATTCAACTTTTTCGTAAAGAATGAACATCCGTTCGTCCCTAAAGCCGGTAATACACTGAGCCAAAGGCACACAGAAATTGAAGATCGGTTAAGCTTCTTGGCATTAAGCAGCTGGCCTTGGCTCTATCTTCGTGCCAATATACATATTTACTATATATATCGTGCCAATATACATATATATACATCATGTAAATCGATAATTGCTGAAATGTAATTAAAATCGCCTGTCACTCGAAAATAACACAACGCCATTGAAAATTACATCGACAGCTATAGGTATACATACATATAACATTAGGACGAAAGTTCAGTATTCGAATAATAAAAAAAAATATTAAACCAGTACAATAAAATATCGTATTACCAAACAATTTTAAGAGACGCGCGTTATGATTTCGAGCAAGGAAATAAAACAAGCGTGACTCACGTGTATTCACAGTGAAAACATGTTTATTGTCGCAGCACCGTCAGTCCGTACACCGCGCGACAGAAGACATGATCACAATTTTTGAAAACGTGTTTCGATAATTTGACGAAGTGTTTCGCGTAAGCAGACCAAGTAAAATTAGACAACTTACTCGTTCAGAGCATAAAGACGTGAATTAGCGAATTGCGCTGCCAGCATAACCTCTTCGCTCATATCCTTGAGCCACATATTAACGAAATCTTGGAAAACCATTAACAATTTTAAGCACAACACGCGCTCGCTCGCGACGCCGATGAAACTTTACTTCCGGTTGTAAGTATCGTGGAAAATAAATAGCCAAGCAGTCGTGCACTGTCGCGTGTCTGAGGAGGAAAAAACATCAGAATAGAGACTCGATGAGATAATATTTTTTTAATCAGACACCTATCATCATAGGTTCGATACGATTGTGGTTAAAAATTATTTTACACATTTTTATATCCTCTATATGGCACAAGACGATATATCGTTTTCAAATGATAGCCAACAATGCATTGCGTCAGTACACAACACCTACTGGACATTGCGCTTACTTCAGCCTTCATAAACCGTTCGTCATATTTTCCATTAACCTTGTCGAAAAGGTTTGCACAACTCGTCAAATCGCATTAGAGAGCAACAGGTGGTTGAGAATGTGGCAAAGCACTTAGTCGCTCCGTTGCGTACGCGACGAGATTTACTTTCGCATGGATAATGCATTGTGGGTAAAAGTACGATGGAAAATTGTTCAGATACAGAAAGAAGTTAATAAACAAAGTGTAGATTTTGATTTAATAAATATTAATGAATCTTTATTTAATAGTATTATAATTATATATAATAAGTGCGTCCGAAGATTAAAAAGAATACATTGCAGATTAGAGTTGGCTAATTAAAATTTACTGATTAATACGATATATCGTCCAGGATATAAATCAAGACTACACTCCAACAACGTTGTGCTCGGTATAACGTACACGTGTATGCAATAGTAAAAGCTCAGGAGCGTATACACTGGTAGCTATTCAATGGTCAAGCGCCTACTGATCCCCACCAGTCCCGTAAGTCTCTTGATATAACCTAACGTTGTAATTCGACTTGTTCAGACCTGTCATTTTCCACTTGGCGGATCGGCTCTCGTGTTATGTGAGTGACTCACGTTATCGGCGTAATGATTAAGACGCGTATATATGAAATTCTCAGATATACTGCGATGAAAATTCATTCAATTCGTGTCAAGTGTCGAGAACGGATCGTCTTGTTAAATTTTTGTCTCCTGGGCCACAAAGGATTTGATTACATATTCAAAAGACAAAATAGAAAATTTCAGTAGTTAACGACTTTGAACATAAATTTTTCTTATACAAACATTTAATACATATTTTCATAGACAGATTGTACATACAGCTGAATCAAGATAAGAAGTTAAATGATGTGAACGAGGCTTTACAGCGAAATATAGTAATGGCAATATAAAATATGAACTCAAGTAAGTTCTTAAAAATATATCTTTAAGAATATATTCGAGAATTCATAGCGAGAGTAAAATCTCATACCATATTCGGTCTTTGAGGTTATTAGAAGTGACGCAATGTTAGGCAATACTGAAGTAACACAAGATTCCAGGAAAAACACGCATCGATAGTCTGATAGTCTTGATAAGTACCATGGAGATCCTAGGAATTAATTGTATATAGATGCATACACGTTTATTTAAAATTAAAATGTCGGTCAGCCACTATTCCTATACAGAGTCGTTCTCGAAAAGCCTACCACCTGAAGTTAGCCTTTACCTTTGATTTCGATGGTACAGTCAACTTCAGGTATTCAGTTTGTATCGTATAACCCTATATGTATGTTCTTCAAGGATTGCCCATATGGTTAGACGACACTGATGAATATTAATCAACGACACATTTAATGAGATTCTGATCACACTCGTTCATTAATTAGCATAGAAGTGAAATTAAAAATGACATCGTGGGAAAATATTGATAGCAAAGAAAACAATGATACATGAAAAAGGAAGAAATAGAAGAATTGAAAATTTTTGTTGAAAATCAAAATTTGTCAATGTTTCTTGACTCTTTGAGATTCACGTGTCATGTACGAGAGACCCAAATATTTGAAAGAAAACCTTGCATACGTTTTGAAATGCACGTACGCAACTCATAGAGAAAGTGATACGTCTCAACGTCATATACATATATATGCATTGAAAATACAAGGCGTTACCGTATAACACTATTTTCTATATCGTATAAAATTGTCTTCTCGCTTTTTTAAAAATAAGCATAGACAGACTTAATCCGAAGATACGAAGCGTGATACGATATCGGCGATGCATAGCTACTAACGAAACACCCGTTAGAACGCCGTGACACGACGTCTGCACAATCATGCATAATTGAACGATAGCCCGAAGCTGAATGAAATTCGAGGAAGCACGGCGTGGACCTGACGGTACGTTTCCGTTGCGAGAATAAAATATGGAGGTTAAAGCTAGCTGAGATCTCAGCATGAATTACGAGGTGTAGGGCATTTTGGAGTGAACGAGAAAATGAATTATATGTCTCTCGATAAACAGCGAAACGATCAATAACGTCTAGGAATTCAAATTGTTCTTCGGGCACAACTTCACGTCTGTTCGCGAGCAACTTCGAGAAGTCGTTCACTTGCGTGTACCGAATGATTTTCCTATACTTTCTCACAATTCTATTAAGATATTTGTTTATGGAAGATATATTTTTTCAAAAAATCACTCAATGTCTTGAGCAAAACTCTCGAGACACTCGAGACTATGATTATTGGATTTTCGTGTGTTTACGTAATTAAATTAATTAATAGAAATTTGTCATCGACGAAATTATCGAAGGAGTCGTTAAATTTTACGGCAATTATTAGACGACGATAAAAATAAATAACACGCTGATTCACGTGTTACCCTCTGCGCAATAGCAATAAAGATAAATTACACAAGAGAGACAGCGAATGAATGAAAATATTAATATACGTAACGCATAAACATTTTCCGTAGTAAGTGACGTCAGTGTGAATAAGAAAAATCAATGATCGCATAGCTGTATATACATTGATACTTTTGAAAACAGGACGCACGGTATATTTCAGTAGAGTCCCGCGGATCGTTGTAGCACGCGCGCGCATGAAAACTGGTTTCCCGGCGACCCACACGAAATCCGCATTTCTCCTGTAGACGCGCCTTAAAGTCTTGCAGGTACGTTCTGGATTCCGTGCGATTCCAAAGATTTCATCCACGGAAGTCGCGTGAAACGTCATACAGAACCAACAGTTATTAACATTAACATATCGCATACCTTGGCCATTCAGTTATTACGATCGTTTCCCGAACTACTTGTAAATTAATAATAAATCGATAATCTACCACTCTAGTCAGTTTTATCCAGTTTTCAAGCTTGTTGCTCGGCATAAATCATGTGGGCAAGTAACAAAAAGGCAGATATCGATCAGATTATGCTTCCTCCTACTGACTTACATACCTACGACCGTCAGAGGGAAATATCCGAGAGGGTGTCCAATGCTGTATAGAACAACCAACTCGATTTCGTAACCAATCTCAGTCAAGAATAATTACGCAATAAAACGTAGGAAGATTGATACATTGCAAGTGACAGACGTGACCGTCGATATAGATAAATACACGAGCCAGAAAATTTGTAACGTAAATGTCACAACGATATAGTATAGTTTTTGTCGGTAAAAATTTTTTTTTTAATTTTCTATAAAAACATTGACAATCATTGTCGAAATTTTTTTTACAAAGCAAATTCACGATAGATTACGAGTTCATAGATCCTTATCTCGACTAACCTCCTTCCATGTTCGAGAAGAAAGCGAAAATCAAAACTGTCAATTGCATTATTGGAGAGTAATAAAAAAGTGACCTCAGTCGGCAAAACAGTTTCAATTAATTGCCAACGCAAGATTTCGATAACAAATTAAATTTGACACTCCTTAACGTAATCCTTCACATGGAATTCGTCGATAAAATGAAATTCAGCAGTTTCGAGTATTAATCGTTAATGAATATTAAGAAGCATTTCAAACACGATTAATAATTGGCATGTATCGCATATATCTTACATATTCGTATACGAATGAACAGCGCAAAGGATCGAGTACGAATTCAAGATTCTGTCGCTATAATATTCCCTCTTAATTACCGCAACTGACTCACAAATTCGCAAGGTCTACATATAAATGGACTACCTCCAAAATTAGTACAGTCACGTCGCTGTGATCGAGTAGAGACACGTCTGGATCCGGACATCTTATAAAATTGTCTTGGCATCGTATTTACGCAATTCCGCATATATACCGAATTTTCGAAGAATTCCAAAATTATTCCCGTAACTCCAATGTAAGAAGGTGGCAAATGTCATGCGAAAGTAAATGCGACAGCATTTCGTGAATTACGACTAGTATAATGATACAGGCCGATTCGCATATAGTGCGCGTTAAAGCACAGGTATATAGAGATCGATATATTATTTTGAACATATGCCCACTCAGTGCGCGCGCATCTTTTCGAATTTCTGCTCTGGAAGTCTGCCAGCGATTATCGATATCCCGGAAGCATACACGACCAGTGCTAGCCTAGCTCTCTCGCTCTGCTGAAAAATGGCCAATTTTTTTTTCTCAAGAATAAATAAACCAGGACTAGAACATAAATAAACGGGATATCTGATTACGTCAGACAAATCATCAAAAACAACATTAGATTACCGTCAGGCAAATTTGAGGAGGTTCGAGGAAGAAAAAGAAGAAATACCAATAAATGTGTATATATATATATGCATACCGTCCACGCCTGGTCTTATATTGATTTCCACATAAGTTCCAGTGCCAGCGACAATTGACGAGACAATAACATTTCGTATAAAAATGTCCGACTAAAATGTACCAGTCACATTTGACAGGTGTCATAGAATCAATAATGAACAGTACCGTACAGTTAAAACTGCGTTAAAACAGTTCAAGGATTTTTGAAAATTCCTATACTGTCCGTGAGTGCAAGGGAGACCGACTTATGAGCACTGACATGCGTAAGAGAGAGACGTACACACCGTTACCCTATAAATAGTACAAAAAATATATACTTTTCGAGAAATTGCCTTACTTACATATGACTACGATTCCGAAAATACTCGTAATTTCGAAAACCGTGATATTAGATACGAAATTACAGTAATCCAGCGACACGCCGTTCGTCTAAGTACCAAGGGCACGCGAGATTTCCATTGAAAGCTCAACACGAAGATTGTCAAGCAATATAATAAAAGAGCGTGACAATCAGGCATCTGCCATTAAATTGTCGTACAGGAATTAAAGGTAGAGCACGCGATACAGAGCGAATGAAAAAGTTGGCACTGTCGCTGCGAAATATTTGCACGTACCATCGGGTGCGAGAGAGAAAGGAAGCATACCGTGCAAGGCAAATTGATTTCCGATCAATTTTATCGGACGCTTAATAAAGTCAAATAAATTTGATCGAACGGTATCAACAACGATTTTCTTTATTCGTTGCGGTTATCAATTCCCGCTTCCCCTCTCTCCTGCAATTTCAACATGATCACGTTATCGGGAATTGTTTGCCTTGTTTCCCTTTACTGAGCCGTTGCGTCATTCCTCGTTGTCGAAGGAGCCGTTACTTTTCCGTCATCGCTGACGTAAACGCTTCAACGCTGTTGTTTTGAAATATAACGTGATTCAATGAGTAAACGTACTCGTCGAACTTCGAACCTGTCAGAACAAAGAGAATTTCTTGCAATTTTTCCCCTTCGTCCCCCCCCCCCCTCCCCCTATCGCCCCCTCTATCGTTTTAATCGTCTTTCATTGTCGAAATCTCATTTATTTACCTGTGACCGATTTCACGCTTGTCTGTCCTTACACGATGCTCGCCCTCGGTGAAGCTGTCCAGGTCTTGCTCACTACGGTCGTTCTTGGTCAGTCCCATAACACTGGGTAATTGAAGGCCTAGGCTCGCGCGATGTAGAAACTCTTCGGAGAAGACGTTCATGTCTTTTGGAAATTTCACGCTCTTTCCTGTACCCGTCAAAGATAATACGATCGTTCATTCCGCTTTTACACATGGCAAAACTATACTTGGAGGAACAAGACGGAACCCACAGGTCGTCCATTTAGAAGAGAAAGAAAAAAAAACTTGAGAGAAAAAGTTCAACAAGTTCGGGATAGAAAATTTGGAAAATTTGGTCCACTCAAAAATTTCGGTATTCAAGTAAAGAAAGACGCGGAGGTCTTGGCTAAGCTTGTACTGGGTCTAGAGTGGACCTGTAGGTCCTATGACAGGTTCTGGACACACGGAAGAAAATTTGTACCTGGGTCACAGGCGATTTTTGTACTTCTGGCAAGTCTAATAAGCTATCGGTAGGCTGTTAAGAAGTTAAATGATTTACCAATACTGTGCACCGGTGCGACGACCACGTTCATGTTTCTTTCATAGCGATTCATACTGCGCATCTAACACATTCAGTCACGTAGAAACGATATTAAGGCAACAAGGAATATATTAAAAGCACGACCGTCTCCTTGGGAAAATACGGAACGAATGACGATTCTTCCGTTGCGTAGTTTTGGTATTGGGTGAATGTTTTTTTCGAAATACAAACAAGAAAAACATCACGCGAGATAACCACTTAGCAACTCCCACAAAGGTCATTTGCAAGCTGATAATATAATGTCAAGAGTAACATAATAATGTCCGATTGACGTTAAACGTGGGTAAAGGACTATGAATCGTATGGAGAGTACACCCTGGCGAACGTTTAGAATATTTATATTTCTAGATTCAAAACTTTTCCATCATCTCGTAATACGCATGAGGCCATTGCATGTCGCAGCGATGGTGGCCCGTTAAAAATAGCCAAGAATTCTACGAAAAATCAGATAACACTTAAGTATACCAAGCATCACGAAAAAAGTAACATGTCTAGAGACGGATACGGCAGACTTGAGGTTTACGACTTGAACGATTCTCAATTGGCAGATTGAGGTTGGATTTTATAAAACCAGGCAACGATTCACTGAGCGACTGCATATGTCAAAGATTACGAGATTCAGTATCCGATGAAAAAAATCTAATGGAAATTGCATACGACTTGGATAAACATTCATTTAATAAATATTCGAGGTCCATTCGTAGCATTGGCAGAGTCGTAAGAGCGAACTTAGGAATTTTTCCTCGGGGGTATTTTAATCTTTTATTTGTTTAAATTTATCATATAGGTCGTGGGTCAGTTCGAGGGGGTCTGCTCAATGCTGACGTTCCCGACCAAAGTATTTATACAGCGTATATCTGAGTGATCATAGATCAGTTTCTAGCAATGCCTGTAACAATGGAAATATTTTTTTTTTTCAAAAGATCTGCCTACCGAATCTGATAAGATTATCTTGATAACGTTCATTAGATGACCTCCTATTGAATTCTCTGTAATTTGCGACGTATTGCAACAAGAGGTATTTGAATTACGATTTAGTAGCCTGAACGATGTGAAAGTCTTTCTGGAATACAAGTCGTTGACGACACTCGTACACCGTGTTGAATCGGTAATTTGTTTTTAGAAACAGTGTCTATTTTCGTAAAAGAAGAGCCTTTAACAATGTGTGGGTAGCAGACGGCTTTTCGCGTGCACGACCCTGACAATTTTCTGAGTCAGGCAAATTTTGGATAGCGAATCATTCAGCTTAGGGGGATTTTCTAGATGAGAGTTATCGGTCAGGATATGACGTTAGTAAACTTATGAAAAATTTATTTTTAATTATAAATAATAATTTTTACGATTGTAATAACCTAGATTCATTATAATAACTGTTCGTGGAAAGTGCTAATAACGAAGCTCGGACAATTAATGATTATTAATAGAAAGTTAATTAAATCGTTTTCTTATCGAGTATCCGTTAGATGAACAATGGAAAATCGTATTAAGCCGTAAATTCATTACGTAATCGATAGTCTGATAGTGTTATCAGAGTCTGAATTTTATCCTTTGAACACTCAGGTTTGTTTTTATCACAGTATTACGGCACATGCTTGTTGAGCAGATTTTTGGTACAGTATAAAACAATAAAAGAATTTAAATATTATATTAATGCATAGTGGTACCTCGTTAATGATACTCATGTCTGTGTGATTCATGCGATCATTGACAACGTTTTATCAGACGCTCAACTTGCCAAGCGTTTCAGTCAATGAAATAACCTTTGACATGGGTAACTTTGTCAAATCTAATGAAACTCTTGATAGCCTTCTAAACGTTAAAGGTCTAGTCTTTAGTAATTGTGATTAAAAATAAACGAGAGTGCACACACCTTTGGCTGGCCTGTCGGTACCATTTCTTGTGATAACTTTGATCGCCCTCGTGTTGCGGTGTGCTGGGATAGGAATTGCACTGATCGTCGTGAGAATTGCAATTCTCTAGATCCATGATTATCTGTAATAACAGAAATAAATATTCAATTCGATAACAGTCCTTTAAGAAAGATGGCGGCGGCCATAAAATCTTATTGTCTTCGTTTTAGAATCAGGGAACTATTTAATTGCATACTGTCAATTTTTTCGCTTACGTGCACATAAAATGTTTTCAGATAACAAATAAATATGCCTGTTTGGTACGATCAAAGTTTTGTCACGCGATGAAGCAACTGTGTAAATAAAGCAAGCACAATGCTGACAAATATTAGCAGCATCTTGCATTGAAAATATTATGTGGTTTAATAATTTATTTTCAATGGTCATCACATAAATTAAAAAATTCATATTCTGTGTAAAACTAAGTCATGCAGAAATCTTTTTTTTTCTAAAAAAATTAAGCATATCGAGACAGTCGCTTTGAATATCATCCGGTATCTATTCTTGTGATTTTAATACTACACATAAATTGATATACGAATAATCAGCAATTGGAGCATCATTTATATCGAGGGTTGTGAGTCATTGTGAATTATCGGATGATTAGTGATCTTTGAAAAAAGAAAAAATGCTTTTTTCGTTGTGTTTGTAACCTTTGTGAATGAAATGCGTGCGTTAAACTTGCATAGCAAAGTAACCACGGAATCTCACATATGCTTGTTATTCGTCAGCGGAAGACGTTGATTTACCTAACAATTATGTTGCTTGTACGAAGACTCTTCACAGGTCCCAAATGTGATTTGAATGAGTTGATTTGCCTCCCTTGAAAAGTAACCTATTGGTCGCTGATCTGTCATCGGAGCACTAGCGAGTGACGAGACATCTCAAACGTTTAGAGAACCCACAATCAGTACACCCTGGTGTTCATTTGTAGAACTAATAGTGTGGATAATGAACCACGCAGGCAGACCAACTTACAGATAGAAATGGCGGCAAATAGATCAAAATTCAAATTTTAGATTTCGTAAATAACTTACTCTTTTTTTTACGAATATGATAGATATTTTATACGGTGTACTACGTTTTGACGACATTGAACATACGATTAGGATGAGGTTTTTGTAATGTACGTTGATAGACAGTGAAATGAGAGAGAAGTCAACAATATTAATAAAATGCGAATCCTTTTAGGACACATTTCTCTCTTATCTAATACATTGTAATAGTTACAATTACAATAATCATGGCTAATCGTCAAAGTGAAATAATAGGCGTTTTTTTAAATATTTGCGTGAACCTAAAACTACAAATATTATTAACTGTACGCTACGGTGCGAAGTGCAATCGTAGATTCTTCTAGGTGGTATAGCATAGTATATCTATTAATCGGCGCGGGCGTAACGGACGCGTTGCAAGTGACAGTTTAAGTTGGGTGTACGTGGTATGGATAATTAGCGTAAATGATACACCTGCCGTATTGTTGGAGCACGGGATAGACGAGGAGAAGTGTCGTCGCCGTCGTGGTCGCCGCGAAAGGTGAGAGCCGTAAAGGCGCCGTAGAAGTTGTTCGCCCGTGGCGCCGTGCGACGAAACCCGTCCGTCCGCTGCTGCCCGAAAGCTGTGAAAACCCGAGGTAAAAGCCCGATTTTCGCGTATCTCACGAGGCTCCCTACGCCCGTGGTGTTCATCTCGTGGCCGACGACTCGAGGAACGCAGGCTCGAGACCCTCGACGCTCGTGGCAATTACGTTGCATCGGCGGTATTGCGTAAAATTAATCCGATTTAGGTGACCTCGCTACGACATAACCTCCAAACTAGCCTGTTCACGGTTACGGCTAGTCACATCGAGCAACCCGGGGCTCTATCCTGTCACTGCTGCTACTCGCATTTCCGCATAATTACACTTGTTTTTCCATGTCGGGAATACACAAAGACGCTGTCGAGGTCACGACACTTGGCTGATATTTGTCAATTTTGTATCCGCGGCCCAGCCCATTTTTATCATCGTGCGAATTATTTAATTTTTCTACAATTTTCAATGGGTCTACATTGTTGTTGACTTTGTTTTTGTTAATTGTTGTGCTTTCTTGTCTTCTGTTATCTTTGATCTTTTGACTATATCTCATATGTATTTTGGTAAACCGATTTACGGATAGGACATAACCTTCAAGTCGATTTCCTTTAACGTTCTCGTTGTCGTGATGATTTCAAATTTTCATAAACTGTTTTAATCGCTTAGTATTCTTAGCCCATGAAATAATATTTTACATAGAGCTTGGTGTTTCATATGCCTTTGTAATTTAATGGGCTTTTTTCTACTATAGTGAATGATTAAGTGGAGTTGTGATTTATTGCGGATTTAAAGACTTGATAAACATTTATTTTTATCGCCGATATTCAATACGCGTCTTATACACATTAATTATTTTATAAATCTTCTTTATTACGTCACGGTCAATTGCACAAATCTGCATGTGCTTTTTCGTCACACTTATTTACATTGAAAGTTATGCCTTTAAGTTATAAATCACATACGACATATGTGTAAATTTATGTACAATGCATTGTTAATCTAATTTACATTCCTCGTTTGCACTTACATTCGTATTTAATTGTTCGTTCACGTATATTATTATGTAATTATTTATTTTATGTATTCAAAAACATTGAAAATAAGTTATCAAATAAATTATTACTTCACGTAAAACCGTTTTATTTTTTTCTATCGTATTACCTTATTTGACACACAGTGCACTCCTGAATCATAATATCTTATAAATTGGCAAAGAACTTTTTGTTTAATTCCCTGCATAAAAACAAATAAACGCGACTGCCTCATTTTTTTAAGATACTCGAATCATTGACAATAATGAAGCCGACACATACACTTTGCATGACAGACAGAACTATTTTTAGAAATTAATTGTTGCCGGTTCCTCTTAATGTTCTCGTCACGGAAATTTATATACATGCCTTTTGTGCGTGTAATTTAACATTCTGCGCGTGATAACATTTGACCTTATTTTGACCCTACCTCAAGGATTAATAAAACTTAAAAAATTGACATAATTAATCTTAAAATATATGTAACGTTATTTTCATAATAAGTTCGATCCTTGATTACACCACGAAACATGCATTATCAATAATAATATTATCGGCTTAATTATTTCAAACATTACTATATATACTTAAATTATAAATATTTAATTTTCATAATATTGATAAGCAGAGAATTTGATAAACGGTTACTGTTTCTTTTTCGGAACAAACGATGATTTCATCTTGATCTTGATCTTAATCTCATCGATTTACCATCTTCAACGATTTTTCGATGATCGTTAAAGCGATGGTGTTTTAAAACGCCAACTCTGGAAACTTCAGTGAGTCCCAAGAATTAAGAGGTTTGGCGAGGAATAAGAAAATGAACACTCAAGCGTTTAGTCTGGCAGAGAGGTTGATTCCGTCGACATACGTTCAACAGGGATTAAATTCGAAGAAGGCACGCGAAAATCTCATAAGACACTTTATCGAACACGTGAGTATCGTCCAATTAGGAAGTAGAAAGGGTAATCGATGTAAATCACCTGAGGAGCTTATCGCTCTGTATTTATATTTCCAGCGAAAATGGCCAGAAGAAGGGTGGGACGACGCAACGATAGAGGCATTTCTATCAGATTTATCTCAGATGGACAGCAACAATTTTCCATCAAATTGCAGCGTCGGAGAACGCGAGGCAAGAATAGTATCCAATATTGTGGCACGAAGACATTTTCGGATGGGTCATGGTATAGGCAGATCTGGCGACCTGGAAGAGGTCCAGCCAAAGGCTGCTGGAAGTAGTCTTATGTATAAATTAACAAACGCCTTGGTGTTAGACGTAATCCGCTATATGGGTAAGACAGAAGAAAGATTTTCTTTTAATAGATAATTATGATACAATTTTTATTAACAAATTAGGAGTAAAGAGCATAGCAGGATGTTTTGTTTCCCCAATGGCGACCGGGATGAGTCTGGTTCTCTGTATGTTAACATTGAAACAAGACAGACCAAGAGCAAAGTATGTTCTGTGGCCAAGAATCGATCAGAAATCAAGTTTTAAATCAATAATCACAGCTGGTTTGGAACCTGTGGTAATAGAAATGCAGATAGTTGGTGATGAGCTGAAAACTGATATGCAGAGGCTGGAGGCTCAGATGGCTGCGTTAGGTGAAAGCGTAGCATGTGTCCTTACAACAACAAGTTGCTTTGCACCAAGAGCTTGCGATTCTGTAGACGCCATAGCATCTCTTTGCACTCAATATAACATCCCACACTTGGTAAATAATGCCTATGGGTGAGTAATCCCTTTGAGGAATCTATTTTAGTTTAAACAGCTAATCTAAAAATACTTCAACTAAAAGATTGCAGAGCACAAGGTGTATGCATCTCATCCAAGAAGCCTCAAGAAAGGGACGTGTAGATGCCTTTGTACAGAGTACAGATAAGAACTTTCTAGTTCCTGTCGGTGGTGCTGTAATTGGTTCATTCGACAAGAGTTTACTTGATAGAATCTCAAAGATGTATCCAGGTCGAGCCAATGCCAGTTCTACAATGGATGTCATGATTACATTGCTCAGTCTTGGCATGGCTGGTTATAAACAGTTAATTGTACAACGCAAGGAGACCTATTCGTACCTGAAGGAGGAACTTGGTAAACTAGCAGCCAGACACGGAGAAAGACTTTTAGATACCAAAGGCAATCCAATTTCCATGGGTATGACACTACAGTGTCTGAGTCATCAACATGATAATAAGCAAGTGACAATGCTGGGTTCTATGTTGTTTCTCAGGAGTGTCAGTGGCACCAGGGTTATCACAACAACAGATTCTAAGCACATTGTTTCGCACAAGTTTGAAGGTTTGTGGAAAAATTTTAACTTATTACTTCTTATATATTATGTCCATAGAAGTTACAGGAAGTTCTCTACTGATTGATATTCAGGTTGGGGTGCGCATAACAGTAATTATCCAGTCCCATATCTGACGGCTGCTGCAGCTTTGGGCATGAAGAGATCAGACGTTGACGCTTTTATTCAAAGATTGGATAAAACCCTGACAAAGGTTAGACGACGTTCCGCACCCGTTACACCAACGGCATCCTTAGCTGGTTCCAGTATCAATGGGGATGCCGGTGGTACCGGAGGTCCAGGAGAGTCTAGCACTGCTTCGACCAGCCGAGCAAGCAGTAAAGACAGTCTCCGGAAATGAACCGTAATCAGCGCAACTGGCCAGTCCAACCAGCACATTAATATAAATTTGTAAGTGTTCAGTCACTACGAATAATCGACGTCGTGTACCCCTGAATTCAATTCTCATTGTATAATTTGAAAACATCAGTATCGAAACAATGAATTGATTAAACAGCCACTTTCTACCTTTTGTAATTAAAATAACCAATGTAAAGTGAAACTTAGTTTATTAAGATAACGTATATTTGAAACTACTTCTTTCTAAGGCTTCAAAGAAATGTTATCAATAATATACTCTGTTTAATAACAACGAATAATCAACAGGGGTACATAACGTTTCAATGTGCTGATTAGCCTGCCAGCTTGCGTTGAGATATTAATAATTTATCACAAGTGAGCAAAAAAGATGGAGGGATCTCAAATTAATCGTCCTGATAACTGATTGTTTCTCGAAGGATCGAATTTAGAAACAGAAGAGGGAAGAGAATCAATAACAATGAATCTCGTCTATATCCAATAATTGATTATCATAAGAATCCCATCTCTGTCAATTCCATACGTGGATCAGATCCAGCGTCCATTTTTCAGTCGGTAAATTTCTAAGCAATATTTGCTGCTCTAAGTCTAATCTAAGACATCGTCAAGGCGACACAATCCATGACGAAATCGAATCGTTCTCACGGTTACAGTCCATTAAATTCCAGAGCTTTGATTAGAATTTTCTGCATCTGAAAAATTGATAAACATTCTCTTATCACATAAAAAAGCAAGTCACAAAACCTCATCATCTTTCTCAAAGCTCTGAACTGGACTGCATCTGATGATTTATCTCCAAGTGAATGTTATCTTCTTCGAGAACGATTCAATGGCGTCCACAAAGTTTCTACTGCTTAGTCAAGTGGCGTGGGAAGGAGGGGAGGGCTGCCAATTTGGCAAAGTAAAGCAGGGGAATGGGTATTAGGTTTTGGATTGGGGTATCATTCGGGGGGGGCAGGAGGCTATTTAGAGATAATACTCTGCGGTGCAAGATAATAACGCATGAATTTAAATTGGGAACATCCAAGAGAATTAATACGATTAAAAATAAAAGATTTCTATATGGGCAAAGAAAAGCCTTGCGAGTAGATGAATTCTCATTGGATGTTCCCAAGCTTCGTCTCACATTAGAAAAAGAATAGAAGTGATTAACGATTAGATGATGAAACGAATGCAAATACACTCAAGATAAATTTCACTTTACGAACTGCATGGGTGGTAAATTCCTTAGCATGATTTTATTATGAAATAATCGACACTGTACCACCGAGACGCAATCGTCTTATGAAATAAATACACACGCAGTACACACGAGATATTATAAAAGCGTAGAGAGTGTATCATATATATTTGCAAGAATCATAGCAATCGAGCGATACTCGTAGCTGCGGATGAGATTGGATATTATTAATTAGATGAAAATTTTAATAACACAGCATCCACAGTTAATAACAAGACATGTTTTCCTATTGCGGAATCGAACGGCCGTTACTGGGGATAACTCTTGGGAATGAGATAAATAAATTATTTTTCATTTTATTTTAGCCAATTCCCAATGAGGTATCCTTGGGGGGTCGCTAATTCTAGGTATTACATATTATCGTGAGTTTAGATGTAATTAATTCAATTGTATGCATCTGACACATTATTATGTAGATTTAGAAGAGGATACAATAGAGGCCGCGCGGTCGGCTGCGCGATTGAAAATTTATAGAAACATTTGATGAGAATCGGGGATATAGAGAATTAAAATGAAAGATTCGTTTAATTGATCCTCGACTGAGGCGGACCGATCTAGTTATTGAATTTGTTATTAACTCAACGATAATATAGAATTATACACATTGTTAGAGATCGATGCTAATCGTGTTTACTCAAATGGCGACGTCGACTCTGAGTCACGTAGAGATATTCGATTTTGAAAATTCATTAGCTCGAAGCTTAAGACAAATCCAAAATAGGCACATACACAGGTTATTCGGCAGCATTGACGTACATGAAATAAGAAGGGTGCGTTTTTACAAAGTTCGTATAAAATCTCAAAGTTTCACCAGTAAATATCATTTCGAAAATAATCTGGGTGACCAAATTGCAGAGTTGACGTCGCGCAGAAATCTCACGTACTGTAACATTAAGATATGATATAATAATAATATTATTACACCGATAACGAGGCTACGACATTATTTATTAAAAATGAAAATATTACATAGTATGTACTATATAATATGAGAGACTTTAGATTAACGTAATAAGACGTGGTATCGTAACGAACATAGATACCAGCGACATTCCTATGTAAATAAAGTTTTTTCTTTATCGATTTATTCCCAATTATCACTCGATTTGTCAAAAAGGAAGAGAGGAAAGGAAAAGAAGGAAAGTGAGAGAAAAAAGCACCGCTTTTAGAACGCACGTAGTTTTCATTAATACAAATGTCATACGCCTGTTACGCGTTACGTACAACGATTTTAATCGACCTAATTTAGTAAAATTATAAAGCACCGTAAATTAATTTTGGCACTTGAGTATGCATGTTGATCATTTTTAATTTTTCAGATAATTTTAAAAAAAGAAAATTACGTTAAAGGAAAATCTATTGCGAGTTTCGTTCTCGCAAAATCGAAAATGATGACAATTTCACGCGAATATTATAAGAGCGCGAAACCAATTGCCGATTACTGTATATAAATATATACGTGCGATTGTTTTAACAAAATTTTTAGAGGTATATTTACATTGTAAGGCCTTAGAATTATTATGAGTCCATACAAATACGTGTAAGCGCGTACGACATACGACGCATGTGAAATTGCTGCGAGGACATGATGGACTTCATACATATATACATATTGAATCATCACATAGGAGTAAAGCTCTATGGATTGGAATAATTTTTTTTAAATTATTAAAAGAAAAAAGGCAATGTACTTTGCATACGACGATCTCTACGTAACGTATAAGGCAGCTCACTCACGGCGCACGTGCTAATCAACCAAATTTAATTAATTAGGAATTAATATATTATCTGAGTTAAATGGTAAATCATGTGAGCTCTTCCCCAGATATGATTACTGTGTAATAGCGAATGCTTTATTTGTTAACATACACACTATTGGATAAATAAATAGGTATAAAAAATGTTAAATAGAACTCACCCAATATACGTTTGAATGTTTTTTCCCGCCGTGTTCAGCTGGTAACAGCTTCTTGTTTGCGGTCGTGGTATCTTTTTCATTTGGCTTTCTGATTCCTCTTTAATTTTACCTGTGGGATTTAGAAATTTTTATCAGTTAAGGAATATAAGTTACTTTTTTTGTAGTTTGTTTAAAGATTTTTTTCTTGATGAAATGGGTCAGTGACTTGCGTATGGAATTATGGATCAACATAGAGCAGACGACAAAACATGAGGCTTACGTGGATATCGCTGTGTTACTGATTGGAATTGTTTTATTCTTTAAATATTGACTGCCACGTAGCCTTTGATAAATGTTGATCCAAAGATACAAATACAAAGGAATTGTTGCTAGAATATAAACGAAGTGCCGGTAAGTGCTTGCCGGTTTTTAAAATTTGTTGAACAATAACCTGTGAATTTTGAATCAAATCAATATTTCATTAAACTTTCGTCTTGATGCAGAGGACTGTTAATATTTGTGTTTCATAATTTATGTGGGGTAATTATATGTTTTTCATCAGTACATTGTATTTTGCACTGTCACTTTTTTTAAAATTAGTAGTGGTTAGTTTGCACTACTGGGTTAGAGTATTATCAAATTAGTAGTTAGCGATTTTGAAGAATTATTGTTCTTATGTGCAGCTGATAAAACATTATGGCTCGACCCAAAGGACATGAAAAATCAGTAAAATCCAAGGTTAAGGTGCCCAATAATATAGATTCGAAGAAAGAGAGCAAGTTTAAGATACCGATGTTGAATACTATTTTGACGATTACCTGTATTGGTATAGCAGCATGGTTCAGTTATAAAGGCTATTTAGAAACTCGAGTAAACACTCCATATGATACAAAGAAGGTATGAAAAAATATTCTTGTAACAAGTAGAATACTTATATGAAATTAATATCTTTCAGCTGGTTACTAAAACTGGTGCAGAAGTACCAGATCGTTATTGGGGTACATACAGATCTGGTCTTTACTTCGGATTAAAGACTAGAGATCCTCATTCTATAGTAACAGGTTTGATGTGGTACTTTCCACATTATCTGCGGCAAGGTGGTCATGGATTTAGACATTGGTGTGAACAGGGTGACAAATTGGATAGGTGAATATTTACTTCAAACCAACTTCTAATGTAATATTAAAAATATTCTGGGACATTAGATTTCTTTTTTTCATATTAGATATGCATGGTTGGAGCACGATGGGAAAACATTTGGTGTCCAAGAGATAGTTGATGGTGGGGCTATATTGGAAACAAGTTTTGTAAAGAGACCAGGTGGCAGTCATGGAGGAGACTGGTCAGCAAGAATTGGAGTAAGATCAGAAAATCAGGAACGCGATGGAGAAGAAATCTCTCTAATTTTCTACACTGCAATTGAAGAGAAAACAAAAGGTTGGATCAAAGCTTCTCTTGGTAATGACAATAAGTTAACTGGCATGGAAGGAGACACAAATGGACTCGGTGCCTTTCGGATAGCCCTAAACCCAATACGGGGAAGTGTGGAAGAACATTCATTCCTGGTGACTGCAGCACCTGGACTGCATGTTCTAAAGGAAAGTGTACTACAAAACCTAAGACTTGCATCCCACAAAGGTTCTTCAAAGAAACACATAGTACTGGCTGGGGAGCAGTTACCTTTGACTGCAGAGGGAAAAGAAATAGAACCAAACTTTATAGCAACTCAAGTAACAGCTAAAATTCCCTTTGAATTCGAAGTGACTTATGAATCTGGCAGTTTCATAACTCGTACTGAAAAATTAGCCGGTAAAAACTACGACAACGCTCTTGAGAAACACCGTAAACAGTTTGATGAGAAATTCGAGAAAATTTTCAAGTTAAGATCCAAAGGTTACAAGGAAGATGAGGTTGCTTTCGCTAAAATGGCATTTTCCAATATGATTGGTTCTATTGGTTATTTTTATGGGAGTTCACAAGTGCAGAGTGCCTATACTAAAGGTCCTGTGCCTTACTGGAAAGCTCCTCTTTATACTGGTGTACCAAGTAGAAGTTTTTTCCCTAGAGGATTCTTGTGGGACGAGGGTTTTCATGGTTTACTAATATCAGCTTGGGATCTGGACATTGAGTTAGACATAATAAGTCACTGGTTTGATCTGATGAACGTGGAGGGCTGGATACCTAGAGAAATGATACTAGGTCAAGAAGCTCTTGCCAAAGTGCCAGAAGAATTCGTTACTCAAGTGAATACAAATGCAAATCCGCCAACATTTTTCTTAACATTACATTTTATACTTCAACATCATCGAGAGGAAATATTAGAGAAACATCTTCACCTATTGGAGAAGCTTTATCCTAGATTGCAAGTCTGGTTTGACTGGTTCAATACAACCCAGATTGGTGATATGCCAGGAACATATCGTTGGCGAGGTAGAGATAGCACGACGAATCGCGAAGTAAATCCAAAGACTTTGACATCTGGTTTAGATGATTATCCAAGAGCATCACATCCTAACATCGATGAACGTCACGTGGATCTTAGATGCTGGATTGCATTTACAGCAGGAATCATGGCTCAAATAGCTGAAGTATTAAATCAACCCAGTTGTAAATACTTGGATACCTTCAACTACTTATCGGATAATGAATTACTTAATAAATTGCACTGGTCTCAGAGTAGTCAAAGCTACTGTGATTATGGATTACATACAGATAAAGTTGTTCTAAGAAGACCAACCCCACCACCTCGGTCTCATGCACCAACTTCAGAAATGTTACGAGTAGTTCTTGGTGATCCTATGCTGAGGTACGTGGATACCACCTTCGGATACGTCTCACTATTTCCCTTTATTCTCCAAATCGTCCAGGCAGACTCTCCACAGTTGGAAAAAATCTTGGATGATTTGACCAAGCCGGATTTACTTTGGACTAAATATGGATTAAGATCTTTGTCCAAAACATCACCATTGTATATGCAATATAATACGGAACACGATGCACCGTATTGGCGTGGAGCTATTTGGATGAATTTGAATTATTTAACAGTGAGAGCCTTGCACCATTACTCAAAGATTCAAGGACCTTATCAGGATAAAGCTAAGAAGATTTACACGGATTTAAGGCAGAACCTCATAAGAAATGTTATTTCCAAATATAAACGATCAGGATATATTTGGGAGAATTATGGTGACAGTCATGGAGATGGTCAGGGTAGTCATCCCTTTACCGGCTGGACTTCTTTAACTGTTTTACTAATGGCGGAAATATATTAAGACATCGCAATCAAGTGAAATTAGAGCTTTCATGATTATAAGTGAAATGATTCGCGTAATTATTACGTCGATGATCAATTTCTAATTCAGCGGTATATTTTATAAATACCGTTTCAAACGGGTATTTAAGATTGATTAGTAATTATTGATCAATTATGATGTGTAGTTGAAATAGTGTTTGGTAATAACAAACAAACAGCTCATAATATTCCTTTCAATGAACATAATGTTCGTTTAACTAGTTAAAATTGAATTACACATAATACCCTGCTAGTATTGATAAATGCATTTACAAAAAGCATTTTTCAAAGAGATTCCACAAAGGGAGGAATATTAGTTTGAAGTATTTACTTCAGGTTAATGCCAAACCAAAGGCAACAACTACCTTTATGCATAAATATGAAATAGCAGACTGCATAGAGCCACTTGTTAAAACGTAATGATTCATATATAAATATTCTGCATAGAACAATGGTTTGACAATTCTCATATAACAATTCATATAAAGATACAATCTTTTCCATAAGATTATTGCATAACTTATTATAGTAGAATATTAAAGTAGATTAACAAATCAATGAAATGTTTAAAGGATAGTAGAATAGATAACTTAGTAATTAATTTGCAGAATACATCAGTTTTTTAAACGATTGGAGTATTCTATCACAGTTAAAGTTTTCTGTTTAATAGTATGTATTGTTAAAGGAATCTAGATAGTAGAATTTTCTTGCTTTCTTCTAACTGGCGTGCAACATTTGGCCAAGTTTTAAGCTCTTTAGATGTTGTTTTCTTTTCAAACACCCAAGTGTCTATTGGGAAAGGTTCGTGTTGGAAACTTAAAAAAAAAAGCATATCGGGATTTCGTTCACAAGCGCTTTGCTCGAGGTCGAAATTTCGTTTTCTAAAGCCTTGGCAATCGGATTATTATAATGTTAAATCGCATGTAACATAATTAACAATGCGAATTCTATATTCATATAAATAGATTATGAACCTTCGAATTCTGGCTGTGACGCGTTAAAAATTTTCTTGTAGCGTCAAGCTACTATGTTATACGTAATTATCCATTAGACATTATTCTACTCTTGTAATACGACTCTATACACCGGATCTAATAAAAAATACATATTTTTAACGAGACCTGCATCATTTCCATTCCCGTTTCTCTCTGAAAACCGTTGACATCTAGCAGTAGAATACTGCCAAATTCTAACCCTTTGTGAAAAGAATTCCAGTGTGAAATTTGCTTGGCATGTTTAATAAAACTATGAGGTTTTGATCGAATATATTCTTACTCTAATAATGATCGCCATAATTATTCGTCGCATTAAATACGTTCTTTTAAAATTTGGCTCTAGGATGTTGGCATCGCTAACTTCGATTATGATTCAGGAACGAGTTGCTATAGGAATGACAGCTCCCTTCACAGCTCACCTGGGAGATAGGTGTGTAACTGTGAAGCTAGAGTCAATTTTCTAAGCTTTTAGACAAAGGACAAGAGTTTTCTATTAAAAATGGAACCGTACGACGTGATTGTGAACCAGCCGGTGGTTATTGACAACGTGAGTGTTTGATAAAAGTCATCAGAATAGTAGAAAAACGTCAATATCTATGGTATCTTCAATGTGTCAAAATGAAAGCGGCCATATTGTCGGCAGCAGAGTACAGAGAAAATAGATATAAATTTCTTAAGATTTGAGCTACTTATCTTTACATAAAATTATGCAGTATTTGTCTTTATTTTCTACAAATGCCTTTCAACGAAAAGTCCACTAGTATTATTGACATTAGCTTATTTGCAGTTACCTATCTTATACAAAGACTCACTAGTATAAAATCGATAAGGGTGTCGTTACACGTGGATTGTATTAATTTTACAGGGCTCCGGCGTAATTAAAGCAGGCTTCGCGGGCGACCAAATACCGAAATGCAGATTTCCCAATTAGTAAGTGTGACAGGTCGTAACATCTAATTAAAATTCGCTATGAGATATCCTCCGTTTTGGAGGTTATTGACAGGTGGCGACTACAGGGCTGCCAATCTTCGATTCGGCCGCTTAAGTTTGAATCTTTAATTACTCGTGACTCAGAATATTACATACGAGGATGAAAGAATTATTCTACACTGTCTGGACGAAAAACAAAATCATACTGATTTTAATTATTGTATTTAGCATGGGAAGACCAAAGCATGTTCGGGTCATGGCTGGCGCCTTGGAGGGGGACATATTTGTTGGTCCCATAGCTGAAGAACACCGTGGCCTTTTATCTTTACGTTATCCAATGGAACACGGTATTGTGACGGATTGGAATGATATGGAAAGAATTTGGTCATACATTTATAGTAAAGATCAACTGGCCACATTTAGCGAAGAACATCCTGTACTCTTGACTGAGGCGCCTCTTAATCCTAGGAAAAATCGAGAGAAAGCAGCAGAGATCTTCTTTGAATCATTGAATGTGCCAGCTCTATTTGTATCTATGCAAGCTGTACTTAGTTTGTAAGTTATTGTCATGGTTTATTTACGAATAATGGTGGAGCTACATAATTTCATGGGAAATATAAGTTTATCATTGTCCATTGTTATCGAATAGATATGCTACTGGTAGAACAACTGGTGTTGTACTAGATTCTGGAGATGGTGTCACGCACGCAGTACCCATTTATGAAGGTTTTGCAATGCCACACAGTATAATGAGGGTGGACATAGCAGGCCGTGATGTTACACGTTATTTGCGATTATTGTTGCGCAAGGAGGGCATTAATTTCAGAACCACAGCAGAGTTTGAAATTGTTAGAACGATGAAAGAACGTTCTTGTTATCTTGCCAGTAATCCGCAAAAGGAGGAGACTGTTGAAACAGAAAAATTCCAGTATACTCTACCGGATGGTAGTCATCTTGAGGTAATTATTCTATTATAAATTTCTGATCGAACGTATAGGTAATATTTACTTTATTTAATATAGATCGGTCCAGCTAGGTTTAGAGCGCCTGAGGTGCTTTTTAGACCGGATCTTATAGGTGAAGAATGTGAAGGACTTCACGAAGTACTAATGTACTCGATTCAGAAGTCTGATTTGGATCTGAGGAAAGTTCTTTTCCAAAATATTGTATTATCGGGAGGCTCAACACTCTTCCGTGTAAGTTTCAATACATAAAACATATATTACAGCAAACCTTGATAGTATAACATGTAAATTTCAAACTGTTTTCAGGGATTTGGCGATAGGTTACTCTCTGAGATTCGAAAGATGTCACCGAAAGACATTAAAATCAGGGTAAGTCATATTGTAATCTAACTACTTATTAAAATCGTTATCAATCAATATAACACCAGTTTGACACTCGAAACTTTCAACTATTTTCCAATAGATTTTCTGTAACTATGTATTATTCTATACCAGATATCCGCTCCTCAAGAGCGCTTATACAGTACCTGGATAGGAGGCTCAATCTTGGCTTCCTTGGATACGTTCAAGAAGATGTGGGTGAATAAGCGCGAATATGACGAAGAAGGTTCCAGGGCGGTTCATCGTAAAACATTCTGAGCCTAATTTTCGAAATAATTAATCCGATATATCGAATAATTGTAAACAGAACACACGAACAATGCTCGGTACAACACTCGCACGTACCGCATTAACCGTATATTTACAACGCTTTAATCGCCCCAGATTCTATTGATTTGTGCTATGCGTTAAGAGGATTTTGAGTCCAGGATAGGACTTTATTCCGTTATAATTGGTATCAGTTAAAAAAAGGTGACAAAAAAATCAACATTGCGTGTATTTTTAACGACGCATTATTCGAAATAGGCAAAATCTTCCTCTTTCTCGCTACCCGTAGTAATGATTAAATGAAAAGCCGCAATGCGATAAACAATTGCTCGGGATCGTCGAATCGTGATTAATCACTATCGTTTTTTCTTTCAATCGTAGATTAAGGATCTAGCGGTGATCCACGCGATATTTAAATTAAAACTAAATCGATATTCCTTTTTCCTTTCTTTCTTTTGATACTGCGTATGGTTCTATTATTATATGATAGACCGACGAAGCGTATATTTAAGTGAAGAGAACATGATGGAGTTGCTATATTTAAAATACTGTTTAATTTAAAGAAAAGATGAAGAAGAGTGAGAAAAAACACTACCGAATTGTTCAGAGGCCGTAGCGATTTTGCAAAATATTTGTAAATATGTACGCTTTGGTAAAATAAAACTGTCAAATATTGGAGAACATACGTCTGCCGTTCAGTTTTCCAATTCTGGTGCGACGCGTATGATATGACATTTAATACAATATGCAATGTTGTAGCAAATTCAGAATGCGAACTTGTTTTTTTAAAGAAAGGAGTATCTTTATTTTATTTAAGTGGTTTAGTCTAACTGTGATAAGCAGTATGCGACCGAGCATTGGATTAATGTGTGCAAAGATAACTCCTCAACATCTGGAAATTACGATATGAAATATCAATGAGGCCTACCATGTTTTTGCTTTACGCAAAAAATTCATGGCGACGCTCTACTTACTGGCAGCATTTCGAAGGCTTCGTGAAATCTCAACATCAAGAATGTGAATAAGAACTTCAAGAATAAATATACTGTTCTTTGTCATCTGAATATCAAAACCGGAGGGATTATGCGTCCACGAGATTGCATTAACGAACTAGCACATGTTTAGCAGCTTAAAACCAATATTATCTAATTATTAATAATTGTAATATTTATATTGTCTACCATTCATTTAATATCTCTATTTATATTAAAAATAAAAAATTCCAAAAAGCCTTATAATTTATATCTTCGTTATTTCAAATCCAATCTTTGTTCTTGAAATAAAATAGAATTTTTATAATGATCCTTTAAAATTATTGCTACGGTTTAATATTTATAGACAGCAGTTCTAATTAATGTGAAAGAGCGAAAGTAAATCTATGGTAATAGTTGCTGTTTCCGAATAAATTAATCTTGCTTTATCCCTGTCCATGTCCGAGACATCTGCGTCTTTTTAATATGGCGACTCCCATGATTGTGTATTGTTAAACGTGCCAAAGAATTATCTTGATATAATATTAATACGTGCTTTTTCAGTGCGTTTTACGGTCATCCGTATATCCTTACAGCTTCCAATAAATATACTCAGCAAATCTGGATGAAACTAGGGAGAAAATGATTGCCGCCTCAGACCCGCTGGTACGATGATTTTGAGGTTATGGCCCCAGTTCAATATTTGTAACTGTTATTTTTTCTAAGGAATATATACCAGGTGGACGTCAGACGGTTTTGAGGCATCCTGGATCTGTGATCAGTCAACAGTCACCACATAACCGCTCAGCGGCAGGAGATAGCGTTCTTCTACAGAAGTTTAGTCAAGTTAACATATCGGAAAGATCACCAGTAAGACTAGTTTGTCGAGATCTACTCATTCGCATTGACCTTATATGTGTCTCATTATACGTTGAAAGTATTTTTGTCAATGCTGTAATTTTAGACAGAATTCTGGCTTGTGAGGGACAATGATGCTTGTGGCGAAGAAGAACTTTACTGTTCGGGTAAAGTTGCTGTTCACTCGAAAGGTGACAGATCCAGCAGAGTACTTCAAACATCCTATACCTGCGAAACGGATATTAAACATGCACTCTGGTGCACCTTCCACACAACAACGCCTAATCAGTTATCAAAAGGCAAAGATTTTGAAAACAATGAGCCTCTTGAAAAGACAATCGAATCTATTTGTCTCATAGATTCATATACGTTAAAAGTATTCACAGAGTCCGGGGAGGACTATGTTTCCAGTTTACAGTTTCAAGTATACAAAATATTTTTTTGTAATAAAAACATTTATCACGATAATCAAAGAGAATTAAACTCTTAATTTTTTCAATTTAGGTATCCGCTGTATGGGCTACAAAGTATGGAATACTGCTTGAAAAATCTCAAGTTCCACTTACAGTATCAAGGTACTGGCATTAGCATATATCTTATATAAATATAACGTCTTATTAAAAGCGTGCCATTCAAATAGGTATGCATCTTTGGAAGCAAACAGATTGGCTTTACAGAATGAAAGCCATTTACCAGTGGCTTTTTCACTTATGCATCCTTTAGATGAAATCTGCCCTCTGCTCATGAAACACGGTATGGTTTACGTAATTCACAAATTTCCAAAATATTAAGAAGCTGCTATAATAGTCGGCAATGTTTATAGGTAATATTTCATACATGTGCGAATCGAATCAGCAAATCGTATTTACCAGCTCCGAACCTTCCCTTGCTGTAGTTTACGATACAAAAACTGGCTTACATTCAGTTTATAAAATACGCAAAGCTCTAGCAGAGGAATGTCAAATAGTCTGTGGAAGTAATGATACTACTCCTAGTATCTTTAATCATTCAACAAGTGCATCGCCTCTAAGCATCACTAATAATATTTCCATCAACAAGAGTCATCCTAATAAAACCCAGCTCAGTCTATTTGGTAAGATTACAACAAAAATCCTCTAACAATTTAAATTAATCATGAATATCAACTATTCACACTCTTCTCAATTTCTAGGAGTGCCAAACTTACAATTGAGTAATATCGGATTAGGTATAGGATTAAACAATACTCCATTCGGTTCACGAGGCACTTCTTATACGACGACATGTTCGGGCGGTGGACCTTCACCGTCGCAGCAACAACAGCAACAACATTCTCGCTCCCATAGTCCTATGGCTACCATTTCCCGATGTCAATCACCAACCCATCCAGCATTTTCACCTCTTCTAGGAGTTTCCGGTGGTCCTTCTCTACATCAAACTAGACTCCACCATGCAGTGATGACTACAATGGTCGGACAATCACAAAACAGTCTTGGTGCCAGCTGTAATAGTATCCAATTCCAGGATGTAATGAATTGTCCCAGTAGACCATTATATCCAGAGATTTGTTTGGATCATGTATGGACTGAGAATACAGGCGTTCCAAAGTAAGTAATAAACTTTAAAACATTCTTTCCAAGGTTTTACAATTATTTTCTATTCCTGTATTTTAAATGCTCTATCCCATTACTCAGTAGCCTAGTAAAATTTTAAGTTGGCAATTTTTTCATTTTCAAGGGATGTAGTGTCCGGTAAAGCCTCCAAAGTACTCTTAACGTCTGATCTCGTTGGCCAAAGTTACTTAGGATACCTGATATCAAATAGATCACAACTGTTTCTCGTGAGACTTGAAAAGGCTAACAAGCAGCAACAAATAATTTTTGGCATGGTGACTAGTATAATAGCTAAAGATGCTGTCAGTTTACCGGTGAGTAATATTACATAAGATAATCTCAACAATACTCATGAGTATTTAATATTTATATATCTTCGACAGACATTACATATGATTGCCACAATGGATCTATCAAACGGTGTGACGTTATATTCGGGTGTTACATGCGTGGGAAAGGTTCATATATCAGGAGTCTTACCAACCCTTATAGGGAATAATTATTTCTTGGCAAACATTGGTCAGAAACTCGGTTCACCATTTCCTCGTAGAAGCTCTTTGATTTCACAAAATTATCCTACGTCTCATGAAATCAAATTTGAAGAAGGTTTACATATGTTGAGTCCCGTTAGTGGAACATGCGGTAGACCTCCTATCCTGTTGGAGAACTCCATAATAGATGGAAGTCTTCAAGGTTTAAAAGATGCAGTAAGAAATAAGGTGACTTTAGAGTATGGAAACAAAAATTACTTTAGAATCACATTACCAGCTTCTAGTACGTCTCCACTAGGTAAATACACTGCGATACATAGTAAATAAAAAAAAATGAAACAATTTTATGACAGTGTACAATATTTTTTAGTTACAAAATGTTTGCAAACCCTGCGAAGTGTACTTCAACGTGATTTAGCTATGCAGTTACTAGTGAAATGGTACGGAGCCAGAAATGCACCAGGACCGCAAGACTTTGCTCCTGTACAAGAATGGCATTTGTTTCTGGTAGTTTTGTTTAGTCTACTTGGTTATGATGTAGACAAGCTTGAACTTATTCAGAATAATGATAAGGACCAGTTGACTGAACGCAACAGTCCTATTGTTGTGCCTAAGAAACAAAAGACAAGTTCGAGTGGCTCAAACGAGGATTGGATTTATACACTTGATTCCGTCGAGCACAAAAGCTCACAACCGTTTGTATCAGACGTTCTTGGATTAACAAAACTAACAAATAGCTTTGATACAACTGAATCTATTACTAAAAATATGGTACCAAATAGTTTAGGTAAAATCAATTCACAAGCCATACTTTTCCCATATATTCCATTGGTACTCTTTTCATTGCATTTACTGTACGAAGAATTGAAATTGAATTGCATAATGTCTGAAAGTTTGCCACTATTGGCACAATTGTTGCATCATCTTAGTACAGATCTGAAATTTGACATGTACTCTCGTCATTACTTCTTGGACTTCCCATCGATTTGCCAAGCAATGCCTACCCAGTCACAAATGAATATGACAGACTTACAGAAATTAGTACCACCGAATTACATGCCAATGAAACCACCGAATATTTTCGAAACACTCAATAAGTTGTTGAATGGTATAAACGTTGGTTCATATCCGTATCTCAGTCAAGTGAATCCAAGAACAAGGAACGTAGTGCAACTCGTTGCACTTATTGCACAAGAGGGAAATACTTCAGCTGTAGAAATAGATAAATTTGTGAAATTAATTATACCCGCGGGTAGTCGTGTTGATCCACAAGAAGTTGGCTTCAGACACGATAAGGAAGTGTTACGAAAATTGGAAAATCCTTCAGCAGAAAGGATAGTTTTACTTTACCATGAAATGGGTATGAATGAATTCTTCATCTATGAACAATTGCCAATGATGATACTGAATTTAAATAAGGAACTCATCGTTTTTCAGGTATGAAGAAAAAGGATCTGGAGATCTTACCACCAGGAATATCACTTCTCTTCAAGGACATAATGCATAGATGTAGAGAAAGGCCACCATCTAACTGGCCAGCTCATGTCTATGAGCTGGTGGATCGTCAGGATTTAGCTGCTCTGGATAGACACTCTTTACCCCTTGAGCAAAGTCATGGTGAAGATAACGATGGAAAGAGTTATCTAATAAAAGATCCAGAACAGGATGACGGAATGGAATTCGATGATTCTGTGAGTGAATCTCTCTCTTTTATAAACCATTGAGTCAACATATCCATTTTGCAGATACTGAAGTTAAGATTCAACAAGGATCACAGAGTAGCGGAAGTGAGACGACTGTTAAATTCTTCTAAGCCAGTTAAAATAGCCATAGTCCAAAGACCGGATGTCAGCGATCATGAATTTATAGAGGAACAAGAAAGACATCTACATGCTCTGTGCACAAGAACCATGGCACTTCCTGTAGCCAGAGGAATGTTCACTCTGAGAACCTCCACGCCTATTATTACTGAACAATTACCGGTTCCTCGACTTTGCTTAACTGGCAAAGCACCTCCTCGTGGGACTACAGTTGAATTAGCTCACATCGACGTTCCTCCTAATATGAATCTCTGGCCTCTGTTTCATAATGGCGTAGCAGCCGGACTTCGAATTCATCCAGATGCTTTGAATATTGATTCAACCTGGATTGTTTATAATAAACAGCAACAGGGCGAGTTCAGCATAGAACATTCAGGGTTGTTAATGGCACTGGGTCTCAATGGACATCTCAAGAATCTGGCACCTTTCAATCTCTATGAGTACCTGGTAGAATGCCATGAAGTAACGAGTGTGGGTCTTCTATTAGGATTGTCAGCTACTCATAGGGCTACTATGGATGTGGCGATGACAAAGTTATTGTCGTTACATGTGGAGACGTTACTACCACCTACTAGTATAGAATTGAATGTTCCGCAAAACGTTCAAGTAGCAGCATTGATGGGAGTTGGATTAGTTTATCAAGGAACTTCTCACAGGCACATTGCACATGCTTTACTCTCGGAGATTGGTATATATTATTCAATCTAAATATTATTGATTTTAATAATTATTTCTCAAGGATCAATCATTATACTAATCCTATTAATTATTTTGATCATAGGTAGACCGCCTGGACCAGAGATGAAAAATTGCGTGGATCGAGAATCATACTCCTTAGCCGCAGGAATGGCTTTGGGTCTAGTGGTTTTGGGTTCTGGAGGTGGTTCAGATTTATCTAGTATTCCTGATACGTTACACTACTATATGGTAGGTGGTAACGTGAGACCTTTTACTGGAGCACAGAAAGACAAGTACAAGTCACCTAGGTAACGATAATGTTTATCTCAATCAAATCTGTCACTTGAATTAAATTATTTATGAGAATTTTTATAATTCTAGTTATCAGATACGAGAGGGCGACTCGATAAATATTGACGTTACAAGTCCTGGTGCAACGATTGCTCTGGGTCTTATGTATTTTAATACCGGAAATCGTGCAGTTGCCGAATGGATGCGTGCGCCGGCAACACAATTTTTGTTGGACTTTGTAAGACCGGATCTTCTGCTTCTAAGGATATTGGCTAAATCCTTGATATTGTGGGATGAAATCGAACCGACAAAGACCTGGGTATCTAGTCATGTACCAGAAATCGTATATAAGTACAGATTACAGAAACCAACGCCAGAGATATTGCAAAATGTGGATTTGGAAACTATGAAGTAAGATTAAAAACTTTATAATTATATTAAAGGACCAAGAGTATCAATTTTAATTATCTTTTATTGTGCAGTCAGGCGTACTGTAACATAATAGCAGGTGCCTGTATGGCACTAGGTTTGAAATATGCTGGAACGGCTAATAAGAATGCATTCAAAACTCTGTATAATTATGCCCAAATGTTTACTGCATTGTCGCACAAATCAATAGCTGAATTAGCTGGAAAATCTACTATAGAAACGTGCCTAAATGTTATTCTATTATCTACCGCTGTGGTTATGGCTGGTACAGGTGATCTCGAAATTATGAGAATTTGTAGACACGTGAGGACGCGTGTTGGACCTGCTAGTAGCGTCGTCACTTATGGTTCTCATTTAGCAACTCATATGGCTCTTGGACTTTTATTCCTCGGTGGTGGAAGATATACTCTTTCAAATAGTCCAAGTGCCGTGGCTGCTCTTATAATTTCTTTGTTCCCCAAGTTTCCGACTCACAGCAATGACAATAGGTAAGTTATATGTAAAAACAATTCTTCTAGATAACTAATATATTCATTATACAGGTATCATCTTCAGGCCTTGAGACATTTATATGTACTGGCTGCTGAACCTCGCTTACTGCTGCCCAGAGACATTGATACAGCTAATAGATGTTACGCCACTGTACAGCTCACTTTCCAAACAAACAAATTAGCTAATGGACAAGATATTCTTCTGAGGGCGCCTTGTTTGTTGCCTCAGCTAGACAGTCTCAAAAGAGTTGAATTAAAAGATGATCGGTATTGGGACATTGTTTTTGAGCGAGGGCACAATTGGCAACAATTGGAAGGAATGCTTAAGAAATGCGAATCCTTAAATGTTAAACAACGTGCTGGTTGTTTATCTTATCAAGAAGATCCTCATGGCTTTAGAAGTCTTGTAGCACAGACTCTTACTACAGAAAATGTTATAACTTGGGCTGCTCGACCGGAACACGTTACATCCTTCACCAATGATAAGACTGTATTAAATATCGTAAAGTACTTTTTGCAAGGACTTGCTAAAGAGAAGTCGAAAAAAGAAGAATGTAAAAATACCCAGTCACGTGGAATTCGAAGTAAATTCAGTTCAAATTATACAAATCCGAATCCAAATGAGAGTCTAGAAAGAGCTGCTGGATACTCCTTTGAGCAGGCTGATGTGTCCACCAGTCAGAAAATGGAAATTGGAGAAACTTCTCCAACAAAGAGAAAACAGTCTTTGTCAAAGACATCTGAAGATACTGAAGAAATGACTGAAACGGAAAAACATTTCCTGCAGACATTTGCTATAATTGTTTATGAATGCGTGGTTAAGGATAAGGTCAGCCTACTGCCGTTGTGGGTTAATTTATTTAAGAGTATTGAAGTCATTGAAAGGCGACCAAGTACTTATCTGGTCTGGCAAATAAAACTCATTGCCTCTCAAGTATTGCGATCTAATTATTTGGAGAAATCTAATCCATTGCTGAGTACTGAAAGTGTACTGGCATTAACGCAGAGAACTGCATTGATTATGGATACTTGGGAACAAGGTAGGACATTTTTCTTATATAGTATATATAGTATATATAGTATTCGATATCTAAAGTAACTGTATTTTGCAGATCTGAGACCGTTAGTAAAACAATATCTGACCACTGGCATAGTTAATGCAGACACATTGACACTAGGAAAATTAAGTGCTTATTTAATATTTTATGATATTCCCTATCAAGTGAATTCCAAAATGATGGGTGAGTATGAGTCAATTAGGGAAAAAATGGAGCTTGATTCAACTGAAAAGATTGATTAATGATTTTTTTTTTTTTAGTGGAATCTTTATCGCGTATTTTCCTTGACTCCAACTCGGACATACCAGACATCACGCTTTATAAACTTCATGCGCTTCTCAAAACAGATTAATTTTTTAAACGCCTCTTTCTCAACTCGTTTTAATTCTACGATGATCGAACGTTCCTGTGAATATTATACTAAACAATACCTGACTATGATCTTTGTTAGGTTTATGTATAAAAGTTTGGAAGAGATTTAACGAAAATAAATTCTTTTATAATAATACATGTACAAAAGGTTATAATTTATAATTACAGTCTAAGTTGTGTAATATTATACAATGTATGTCAGAGAATGATTTTTGCATATAAGAGTTACATTTACAATGTAAGTACGCATATGTACCACATTGCATTTTAGAAGATAAAAGGATTCTTCTCTTTTTTTTAAAATAAATATTGGAAAACTAGTGAGCTTTGTTCATAATTAATCAAATTAGAAAAGTGTACGTCGTCTGTAAAATCGTTCTTCATGTACAATAGGGAATCCAGTAATAGTATAAATGATGTTATCTACTATTTCCCCTATTCTAGTATAACAATATAAGCAGCCGACTAAAATTCCTCCAAGATGTCCAGTAAACGAGGAATCTGGTACTAGTATATGAATTAAAACAAGTTCCACCCAAAAGGAAACTTTACTAGGAACTGTGAAACCTCCAACATCTTGTAACCTGTCGCTTTCTTCACAAACTTGGATTACTTTTAATGCAAACAAAACTGCAGAGAACCCAATGGCACACGCAGTATAATATGCATAATCTTCAGTAATTTGCATGAGGATATAACCCAAAGAAACATACATAGCACTACATGCCAAACTCAAAATTCCTACCAGCAATGCAAAATTTGTTGTACCATACATTGGTTCGAGGTAAGATCCTTTCATAATGAAGGAAATCATATTATAATACAGATGCATATCTGACCCATGTTCGAAGTTTGATACAATGAAGGATCGCCAGTCTCGATCTCGAAAGATTTTCAATGATGATATGCACACTTCCTCTGCATTCCATGGAACTTTTATCATTCCCATGTACAATAATGCCTGGAACCCAAAACATATAATTGTATAAAATTCAAAGTATGACATTGTATGATATTTAATATTTAATCCAGACAGATAATGTGACAAAATTAATTTAAACAAATCTAAACTAACTTAGAGTAAAAGCACAAGACTAAATTAACCTGTACAACTAAGGAATGTAGAAATATCAAATTACCTGTCCTATAACTCCAATAAGTGTGGCCGGTGGAATTTTATTTATTCCAAAATTAAAGGCCTGCATAAACAGCAAATAAATGCCATATTGCATAGCTTGCTGTCGTCTTTGATAGGGCCTCATATTTGCCGTTTTGATTCACTCTTCTTGCAGTTTTTATTTGACATTAAAGATTAAGTCTAACTTGTAATCCGTGTTGTTCAAAACTGATTATCACGACTGACGTACATAAGCGTTTCGTGAAAGTTCTCTACGACTAGCGTAGCACCACGTCGTTCAAATGTTCGATTCATCACTGGTATGCACATATACATATGTATATAGGACTGTGCGGGATGACTCTGATATTTTTGTATTTATTCGTGTATTTCTATGAGTATCTTTATGAATGAAGACTTGATAGATTTTGTATTCTTACATAATAGAATGAATAGTTTAATGATAAAGAAAAATGCAATTGTTACGATAACGTTATTTATTAAATTACAAAAACAATAAATAGCATTTGAATTCCTTAAAGGACCAAAGGCACCGTGGCAACTTTTACAGCCAATC
Organism: Calameuta idolon; assembly: GCA_030142285.1. Taxonomy (NCBI): domain Eukaryota; kingdom Metazoa; phylum Arthropoda; class Insecta; order Hymenoptera; family Cephidae; genus Calameuta; species Calameuta idolon. Next base: position 14,177 of record JARQSV010000751.1, on the reverse strand, counting down.
GAAGGGCGCTTGCGCTTTTTACAAATAGCTCGGCGAACGATGGAAGAACATTTGTTAATAAATAGATTTCAATTTAAAATGTAATAGAGTAGCAAATAGTTGGAGAATATCGGCAAGGATCAGCTAGAAAAACCAGGGTTAGTATGCTCGATAACGCATCGCCGGCAGTAACGCTTTACCGCCCTGTAACCAACGCAGGTAACTCGAGGGCACTCGCCGATATTCAACTGACGTAAACCACGTACATAATAAGCGAGAGCTTCGAGACCGGCGTCTGTGATTCTGTCGCAACCGCATAAGGATAACTTCTTCAAGTTAGGACATCCAGTAGAAAGAGCTTCGAGGGTGGCATCTCCAACATCACATTTCCCCAAGTCCAAAGCCCTCATTCTTGGACACCCGCGAGCTAGAGCAAGTGTAGCACTATCACTCAGGGCTTCGCATCCTCTTGCATTCAAATATCTTAGCTTGTAGCAGTGCCTAGCAACAACTAGGAGGCCTGCATCGGAGACTCTGTCACATTTTCCAACAGATAGATACCGAAGGGATGGGCCAAGATGAGCAGCAAGTTCACGAACTCCGTAATCTGTTATTCTGACACAGTCGGAGACAGAAAGTTGACGTAAAGTCGTGCAGTACAGAGCAATAGCTACTAAGCTAGTATCCGTAATACGTGCGCATCTTCGTAGGTAAAGACAAGCAAGATGTGGCATTCGAGACAATGTAAGTATGAGTCCTGAGTCATCTACACTGTGACAATCACTTAGGTCCAATGATTGAAGCTGCAAGGTTGCTATCCGACAGTATGCTCTAGTCACTTCGGAGCAACCAGTGAGGTCTAATTCCTTGAGATGAGAGCAGTTATTCAGGATGGCTGCTACACTGTCATCAGTAACACGGCGAGAGTGACGTAGAACCAAGGTCGTTAAGCTTGAGAATGGAAGTGATGCAAGTACACTGGGTACACCTGTAGCAGTTTCTAGGACAAGACGACGTATGTAAGAATGACAACCTCTACGTGTCAATGCATTCAATGCTGCAGATGCATTCTGAGGATATCGGATTTCCACTTCCTTCCAGAGGGAGGGGTGCCACGCAATTTCCCATAGACGATGACATGTTTGTGCTAAAGCACATCGGTCTCTTGTGCCTAACCATCCAAATATCTTAATAAGAATTTCATCGTCTAACTGACATAGACCTGGAATATATATGCGCTTTTGTTGTTGGGGCAGTTGTTGCTTAACAGAGACAGTAACCACCGTTGGAGAAGATGCTGAATGACAGGCATTATTGTCAAGGGTATGATAGCCCAAATCCACAGTATCGGATCCAGGTCTGTATAAGGCCAGTTTCTGTGCCAGATATCCAATTGCTCGGTCAGAGCTACTCTGCTCTCCGAATGTAGAAAGGAGTAAGGGACATGATCCATCCATTCCATTCTCTGTTCTGTAAAAAAAAAAATAAAATATAAACTATGCAATATAACAAGAAAGATTTATGTTTCCTTGAAATTCCACAGGTAGCGTTATTATTGTAAATCTTGTAATTCAAATCACACATTTCCAACTAAGTATGGTGAAATAAATAATCAATCAAGTAGCAAGTCAATGTTATACATAACATTATTATTTGAATAACTCATTAGTAATGAGAATTTACAGAAGATGACAAACCTGAATTACAGCAGTAAGAATAGAAGGGCAGAGTAAAGACAGTGCGTGACATTACCGAGCACCGATCCGTTCACCGCCACCACCATCTTGACTTTACATTCCAATTCTTGGCGCAGCTGGAACTACCGATTTCTTTTTTCAATCGTACCTCTTTTACTTCGATTTCATTTACTGATACCTCCTTCTGTATCCTTTTCAATAACTTCCTTGTCGAAACACTTTGGAGAAATTTATCCGGTATTGCTCTGACGATGAAAAAGGTCGAAGAGGACAACCGATCAGGGATGACAGACGTTCGCGTTTCTGCTGGTTCCTGATTGCCCTCCCATGAATGTCCCCCCACTTTTGAACACCATATACCGGAGCACGAGGCAATGTCGTCCTACGAGCAAATTTTAACGACACCCAGCAAACGTAATATTACATGTAACGTACCTATTGTAATTTCCTACCCATCTACATAGCGTCAAACTAGAGCGGTGTTATATTCTAAAATTGAAATGAGTGAAAAAATCACAACTAACATGTAAGCTACATGTACTAATAATTGGTGGGCAGTATTTCAACAATTACAAACTTCCGTTGGGAAAATTATTTCTCCCTTATAAGGTATCTTTCAAGATATCATTTAAGAAATCTACTTTTATCAAGTACTTATAATGCTACAATATTATTGGTTAAATTATCTATATGTTTCTAATATAGTCACGTATATCACACCATGAGGAAACGATGATAATTTCATTCTTGATAGTTTTATGGATGAACCTGTTTAGAGGAACATTTGGAAGCAATCAATGTTAATTAATTTTTATAACTGGAATCAGCTGTTCTTTTATGTGTAGAATATATTTTGTAGTCTGATCAGTACAAGTTGACCAACTAATAATGTCTAATAGTTCGATGCTGTTTCTTCTAGATGTTAGCACCATAGTAAAACAGTTATCTACGGGTACAGCCTCCGTTGGTAAAACAGACAAAAGTGCAGATGGCGTATACAGTGAAATGTATAGAAATCGAGTTTAGTATCTTGCCAACCACGATAGAGGGTTGTACGTCGTGTTGTGCTCTACATAAACACGACAAGAGCGTATCGTTTGGTGCGAACGAAATTTTTCCTAAAAAAGAAAATCATAAGTTTTACAAGAGGAAAAGAATATAAGAAAAAGTGTAAAGTACAATAAACGCATAAACAAAAAAAAGGGGGAGAAATCAGTGTTCAGTTCGCGATTCTAATCGGATATGGTGTAACGTTAAAAAAAGTTTCAATGTAAAATGTCGTTGCACCCTGAGCTCGTTCGACACAGTAAAAAAGATTGTGTGACAAATAGGTGAAGATGGAAGATGACGCGGATCTCCGGGAGCAATTATTCCACAATACCGTCAGGGAGAATATTGTAAGTATAATATAAGTAACATTACTCCAATTAGAATTGTGTCTAATCGATCACTGATTATTCAGACCCTGGGCACCTAAAATGTCCTATCACGTTCCTGGCAAGGCCACGTCTTCCTCGCGTAACAATTCTGTAGGCTTCTCCTTGTTACAACTTGAAATATGTAATCCGTCGGCAATAAAAACAGGATATTCGATGGTATCATCGAAACAAGTATTAATTTGTTACATCAGAAGCATCTGTTGCGATTCTATAGAAGTCAAGTAATTGACTAAGCTCCGGAACAATCTATACGCGCATAGGAATATTTAACGTTAAAAATTTTCAACAAGGGACTGGCTGGAAGTTTAAACTTGTATGCTTCTCCATGCTGTTCCATTTAATAGTACTTCAATACTATTTACCTTGACTATACCCGAGGTAATGCTTAAGGAGGGTTAAAGCTGGTTGTGATTACGGTACTTCCTGTGCTACAGGAAAAAAGGAAATATACTACAGTATCGTTAATGGATATGGTAAACTGTACACTCGGCAATGTTACAATAATATGGTATAACAGGGTCTAACATGCCAGCATTAAGAGCAAGACGATACACGTATGATATTGCTAAAGTGAACCGTTTTAAAACGCACAGTGAATTTAATAAATTGGTACAAAGTACGAGAGATGCATGCAAACATACGTGCTCATTACAATTTCCAAATAGATTTAAATAAGTTAAGGATTGTACCGTTAGGTTACCGTTTTACTATGTCTGAACGTTGACCTCACTCCAATCGAGTATCTCTCTGTGCGTCTGTACTTAACAAATCCTTGTCCTTGGATATATAATTATTTCTAACGTACATCTAATTATTAATACCATTTTTAATCGTAGCTTTCCCAAAGAACCGTCGAGTAAAGTTCGTCGAGCGAACGCCGGTCTATTCCTATTTTATCTGATTGACAAAAATCTGTATTTACTGCCACAATACCAGAGAGCACCTGGATGTCTACACCTGGCAGTAGATTTTAGTATGAAAGGAGCCCTGAATTATTTTTCTTCACAGTCAAAACGTCGCTACCTGTATTCACAAGCTTCCCAGAAAAAAAAGTACTTAATGCGTGTACAAATAGAATTTTGTTAGAAACACGAATAATGACTACTTACATTTGGACTTTGAGTTACTTATCAAAGTTCAGATTTTACTTGGCGTTATGACTCTTCCTTGAGATCCAATATCAATTAGAGTTGCTAAGACAGATGAAGGCTACTAGAAATTTAGCAACATACATGTATCAGAATGATTAATCTTAGAGCTGATGAAATCCATTACCATTGCCTCTGTCTGAATCAGTGTCAATTATATTTACCGAATACCCTTAAGTTCTGAAGTTTACTTTCTCGGCACTTTCACATGGTGTCAATGGCCAACCATTCTTCATAGAAACCGGTCAAGTTGAACGGTAGGATTCGTTGGTGGATTCTACACCCTGGTCAATATACCCCTTGATGGTAGTAATGGAATTTTTTAACAATAATCTACGTATTTCAAAGATCCTGATTCCTCTTTAGAGTTCTGAGTATGACTTTGGAGACTCTCCACTAAAATGTCAACGTAGTGACTAATTTTCGTTTTCTTCGCAGATGGCGAAAGAGAGATAGAGAATAAACGTAATAGGATTGCCGTTCTCCTTGTACCACCTTTCGACACTCGTTACTTCTTTCTATCGACATCTGCTACATACGGAATCTCTGGAAACTCTGCTTGGCTTTCAACAGTCTCGGCATTCCATTCAATTATCAATGGTGCTCATTACGCAACAGCCAATTCGACACGAACCAAAAGAGACACGGCTATGGATGCGAAGAACATGAAAAAGCAGACGATTTTAAATTTGGCGCCATGCATTACCAATGTCGCAATAAGGACGTTACTTATTGGCTTTCATCAGTATAATTTGTCTTTGTCCAACGAGCAACAATGCAATGATTTTATCGGTGTTATTCTCCGCCTTATTCCTCGACTCTTTCTGCGACGACGATTTCTTTGAGACACGTGTATATTAGCAGACCACGTCTTCCAATGTCTTGTTGATAAGACAACAGCTGCCAGTATATGTAGTAGCGAGCGTTATTGTTTTGACAGGCTATTATAAATAATTTTTAAAAACTGTGGAGTACTATCAAGAGCTTCTCTCTGCTTGAAAATAAGAGTCATTTATGTAAATGCTGTTTATGGTTTGATTTGCTGCTACGTTTCACAAAGGCATCTTTGATAATTTCTTAATTAGCCACTTATCTTGGTTGTCGCTCGCAATCGCTTAATAATCTTTGCCTGTCCGTTTAACGATTATTGGAATCACGTGCGTACAGTATCATTGATGGACTTCAATATTTCAGAATGACCCTTACGGAAACATGAAATATATAACACATATACTACATCCCGAGTATTATTTTATATTACGTGAAACGTGCGAGCGGAAATAACTTGCGACAACCTGTACTGTACTATTTCTGATAAGCTGGGCAGTCACCAAGTTGACGCCTGCGAGATGTTTTGGTCGCTATTTTAAAAAATAAGCTTAATAGTTTTGTTGGGATGTTTCAATTAATGCAAGAATCTAATCGACCTTGTAGCAAAGCTATTTATTGCAATAAGATACACGAGCGAGGTAGAGATTTTGAAGCTAATTTAAATTTATCGAGAGAGTTTTCTGTGATATTAAGTATTTTATCTCCTAACAGTCTCGATGGGGGACACTTTTAATTTCATGATAAAACAGGCCAATGTCCTTCTACCATTAACTTAAAAAATAAGTACAAATGATACGTTTATCACATTTGGATGACGCATTTCTTTTTTATCGTTGGCAAAAGACACATAATCCCAGCAACCTCGATTGCACAGAAGCTCGTCGCCAGTGAAAACTAAACGTCAAGTGTGATCGGAGTCTACATGATTATTCGCATATATATCTATGCTATAAAACCGTAAAATATAGTCTATTATAAGTTTACGTAAATACCCATGCTAATTTTGTGACCAGGGGCTATATCCTTTGCAGTGGCTAAAACATGATCGGTCCCTGATCCTTAAGACACGTTTCTCGGTGCAGTCTAAAAATAGTCTGAAAATCCGGTGCTGCTATATATATAGTATCACAGTGGAGTAGTCAGCACGTAAACATTTCTAGGGTATCACATCGTTGACTACGTCGGTCAGATATTAATTCTGGCCGATCGTGGGCTTTATTGTTCGTTAAATTTTAATTGTAAATTACAAGGAGCAAATGGATCATAAAGCAGTCGGTATGTGACTTTAAAAATTGTTCCCGATACCTTGTATCGTTAGTGGTACTAGACTCTAGGCGAATTGTAGGCGATCCTCTCGTCATGCAAGAATGTAAAGGTGCAGTATGCGAGTTAGGATCTGTCAACACACTAAGCCAAGAATGTATTACGTGTTCGGTGTCAACAAATGATCCTCAGACTTGCATCAAACTCTGCGCCACATCTGACGTAGTTTTGCCAGGCTGCCAATGGGCTACGTTTTCATTGGATTCGCGTTCAGAGCTGAAATACATCTACTGTATATCTATACATTAGTTAACTGTAACGGTACAACGTGACTCTGACAATCTTGACTCTGTGTACAATGGAAAAGGAAGATTGTAGTTGAGTCAGATGCAGGATCAAAATTAATTTTACTGTCATTTATCCAATGACTATGGGACAGATGATTTTGTCTGTTTACGTCATTATATATAATTTTTATATTAGCTTACAGAGTATGGCAGTTTTCCCACGTAGAATGAACTACCGCAGTAACCAGTTTACTCTTGTATTATCAGTACTGACCAAATCAGTACCAAGGATTCTGTGTGCCAAGTCCATTTATGCTTGTTGTTCTCTTTCAGATTTTTCTCCTACTCTTTCTCCTCTTGTACATCTCCAGCTACGCTTTGATCGCACGGTTTCGACGAAGGGACCGAGAGGATTACTTCTCTGTGGACGAGGATGAAGCTACCGTCTATAGGATCAGCTTGTGGCTCTGTACGGTCGCCCTGACCGTCTCCGTCGGGGCTACACTCCTGTTACCAGTTTCCATCGCGAGCAATGAGGTCCTCATACTGTACCCAAATAGCTACTACGTCAAGTGGCTCAACAGTTCTCTTATACAGGGTGATGATTTATTAAACTGTAATTTTAATCCTTTTTGTTATTGACTTTCATACTGACTATGTGCCTACTATGCTTCAGGTCTCTGGAATCATGTGTTCCTCTTCTCGAATTTATCCCTCTTCGTGTTCCTGCCTTTTGCATATCTCTTCACGGAGAGCGAGGGATTTGTTGGGCACAAGAAGGTAGGTAAAACGTCATTACAATTACAGTGCGTATATGCTACAATAGCGTTAAATTATTTCAGGGTGTGATGGCCAGGGTCTACGAGACCGTGACGGTTCTTTGTCTACTTGGGGCGTTGGTCTTGGGTATGACTTACGTCCTATCATCACTAATAGACTATCACAAGTCAAGCCTCCACACGTTGCTCAGTAAGTCATTCAATTGAATGTACTTTGTATGGGAATAAGAAGAACGTAAATGGCGGCTTTAACGAGACATTTTGTCTTGATGAAATCCCTTCGTGATTCGTATCTCAGTCTTATATCGTTTTGTATTTATAAAATTATCATCAAGCGTCATTACTGTATCGTCTATGGAAGCGCGGTGTATTGTAACATTCACGAAGTTGTTCTTTCCTTACCGTCGCATATGGCTGATTCTACCGTTGCGCACTTTACTTCCGTGTATACTGTAATGGCTCTGTAATTGTCGATTGTCGATGCGTTACGAAACCGCATTAGCCGCAATTAAGACACACGTCACTTGCCTCTCAGCGAGCTACTGGTTGGGCGTGAAATAGGGTGTAAAATGAATCTCGAGTTATTCTACGGATATCATTCAGAAATTTCATCTCTTAAGTGTAATTTATTTAAATCCATTTTACAGATTTATGGAGTTATTACCTGCCCTTTTTGTATTCCTGCGTCTCCTTCGTCGGGGTCGTGATGTTGTTATGTGAGTATTGTCGAGTAATTATTGATGAGATATCAAGAGCAATTAATTAACATTGATATGCAATTAACAGTGTGCACCCCAGTGGGATTCGTCCGACTCTTTGGAGTTGTCGGCTCGTTCCTCGTTAAGCCGCAATTTCTAAAGAATTTGGATGAAGAATTTTTCGCATATAGACTAGAGGAGGATTGCATTAAGAGAAGGTAGAGCTTATTTATTAATAATAAATAGATTTTTACGCTTATAAAGCTGCTTATAAACAACAAGAATATAATTCATTTGATGGCATCGGATTACAACGCCATTCGTATGCTTTCTTGTCTTTGATATTACTGTGTATGAGATTGATATTGAATTTCTAAAGTGCACTATTAACCACCAAAACCTTGTTTTGCGTTTGGTAAACGTATCCACGGTATCTTCTTTCGTTGAGTCGACAATAATATCACAATTTAATTTTAGACTGGAACACGCGAAGGCGACAGGCAAGTCGTACGTATCACCAGCTCCTATGTCTCCACCAGCATGCGGAGCTGTTGTGGATGACGAAGAGGAAATACCAAGGCCCAATCCGGGTCTGATGTGCCTAAGGAATGGCGCGCTACAGCGTGGCCTTGCTCTGAGATTAGTAGATGTCCAGAGACGACGGAAGCTCCTAGATGAACAAAGGCGAACCTGGTGGGTACGCAGGACGCTGCTGTACCCTTTGGCGATGCTGGCGCTACTCATACTCTCAACGGCCACGGCCCTATTGGCCGTCCAGAATACTTTGGAATTGCTGATAGGAATTAAGGCACTACCACTGAGTACCAGGGTTGGTATTCTTGAGAGCTATCCTATATGAATATTAGATATGACGTTTGATTATTGCTTTTTTCTTTATTGTTCAGCAATTTACCCTGGGCATCAGCTCCCTCTCCAAACTAGGCCCAATAGGTGCCACAGTAGAAGTGGCTGTTATTCTCTATTTGGCTGCTACCAGCGCCATTGGACTATATACACTTCCTGGTGTCAGAAGAGTCCGGCCTCGACTTCATTCCACTCCATTAACTCATCTCATTGCAAACTGCGCCCTTCTCCTTGTGCTCAGCTCGGCTCTGCCATTGTTGTCTCGCATATTAGGCAAGTATTAGACTATGACGTATATTCATTGTACTACTCTGGTCATGCGATTGACTAATAGGATGATTATACACTTTTTTTTACAGGTATGACAAACTTTGATCTGCTAGGTGATTTTGGACGCATCGAATGGCTCGGTAACTTCAAGCTGGTACTATTCTACAATCTAATATTCGCAACGGCCGCTATTGGCTGTCTGGCGACGAAATTCACCGCGACAGTTCGCAAGGAGATATACGCGAGATTGCGTAGCAGTCTTATGAGTGTATTTATGAAAAAGGGGAACTCGGCTATGTTCTCCACAAAGGAAGATTAGACTGATTTATATTATAAGATGAAAGAGATATTGTTTAATGGAGATACGGGAAAGCCCAGCGACAAGTTTAGCATCTGTCGCTATGACGATAATTATGTTATCACGGGAAATTAGGCTTACTCTCGCGATGATGAACGCATTGGAATTTTAAACGGTATAGATGGCTATTAACTCTTTTGAAATTTCTTTTCACAATATTGACCGTTCGTAAACGCGCATTGCGATACGACTCCTGGAATTGCTGATAATTTTCTCCGTTTGCCAAAAAAAGACTTTTGGTGTTTTCAATGAGAAACACGCAGGTGTTACATGGCCAGTTGAAGGATGAATATGTCGAAGGAAACATCGTTATTGTCGTCGTTTATTATTAAGGATTATTTATTATCATATAACTGCTATTTTAATAATTATTTATATGAAAAGTATAAAGCATTCGTCGTCTTTGGACGATTCGCGAGGTACTATTGTGATAAGAAAACGCGAGCATACGTTACGCGAATGTGTGAATCGTTTCTTTGATAATATATTTCGTGTCGTGTTACAATCCACGTGACTTAAGTTTTTCCTTTTTGGCATCACGCTCCGCGTATACCAACGTCGGATATACAATGGTCACAATATGCTCACTTTTTCCTCGCAAGATATATCTTCGCCACGAATTTTCAGCCTCTTCTCTTATTTACCAAATGATTCCATGGCAGCTGTATACAGGGTGTCAAATCTTAAATGATACGTCAGAATATCTTCCGAACCAAGGGTTTAAGCGTTTTAAAAATTTCCTATAAAAGTGACATGATTTCGGAGGGGAAATGTGGGAAAAATATGAGAGAAAATGTAGCATTTAGAATGCTGATGTTACAGCAAGAAATGCTATTCTTTTTACAAAATAGAATCTTTTTTTTTTTCAAATTCCTCTAATCTTTGAGTTAGTCGAGAAATGATTTTCCTAAGGGTTATAGGTTTTCAATCGAGGACTTTTATAGGAAACCTGCCACTTTTATGGGAAACTATTTTCGATTATACCCTTGGTTCCTAAAATATTCTAATGATTCATTTAAAATGGGACACCGTGATTATAGATTGCACTTCGTTCTGCTCATGTATTTCCCATTGCGTTTAATGGGTAATAATATGTAAATGATCTTAAAGCAGCACATTAGAAACGCAATATGCGTGCGATCCTGGTTGTCTTGCAGAAGTTATCAATAATTGACACACTAGTCTTTAGAATTTGAGAAGAATTTAATTGCAACTTCTAAAAACATGTAGCCTGCGTCAGTCGGCTGTATGAGATATTAAGAGTTGTAATTTGTGTTTTTACCCCAAAACATACGCGTCTTTAATGATTCACTGTTAGGCAACCAAGTAGATCCTGTTATTTGATAACTTCTTTGCGAATTTGTATAACCTGTTGAAGTTAGCAGTGAGAATGGATTGTCGTATCATAGAAAGATTAAGGGATTAACGTTTTTCTCATAAAAAATTGACGCAGTGAATAAGCAACGTGCATTTTTAATGCATATCGACTGTATGTATAAGAAGTACTAGGGAAATAATCGCGAACCGGATGATCTTCCGGACATTTAGACTGGAGTATTATGTTTATAATATAATTATACGATTTGCGATTCATCTGGAACTTAATCATGTAATTAGAGTTTAGCTGCGTAAGTTTTTTCTAGGTATTTTGCAACGTTGTTATTGTGATACGTATCTCGTCATGAAGACAATACTAGCATCGTGCACTGGCACTAAATATATATACTCATGAATTATATTGTTATGCGTTCAACAATGCTGATAATACCTTAAGGTTGCGGACGCTGTTACTTTAAAGTTTTATTCGGCTCATACCTTACTTCGTAAGTTACTGAGGGTCCTTGGATCATGAATTGTTATCGGTTTCGCGGCGCGAAAACGTTTACGCGTCGATTAATTCGTGGCGTGCGATAAAGACGCTTGAGGTGGTACTGCCATACGTTTTTTCTTCCTCTTTGTTGTTTTATTCTTTGTTTCTACTTTTTTTTTATTTTTTGATAGACCTTTCTTGAAATGAGAAGGCTCTAGGGTGAAGTATTGTACCTCATAATAAGTTGGCAATGCCTTAAAAAGGCGATGGACCACACGCATTTCCTTATCTCACGTCACGCTAATATGGCTGTTTTCGCCTATATATAATATCTATATATACGCACGTAAATATGTCCCATAAAAATAAATAAGCCACCAGCCATATCGTTAGTATGCGTTTGCGTGTTATGGGAAACCTGAGATCCTGCAAGTTGGAGTACGTTTCAGGAAAACTGCAAGGATATACTGTGGTAGTTTGTTTATTACAATTTAATGGCACAATGAAATGATTGTGACTATTACAAATATTGACAATATTTCATATCGATTACGAATCTAAAGACTTATTGCGTGGAATTTACTGCGAATCATCTTCCTGGACCCATTGACGATTCTTTAAAGCACCCACCACAGATTTGTGTGCAATGCCCGGACGTAGTATTTTGAATTTTCCATATATCGATAAGTCTACGACCGTTGATCCTACTCTCTTACTTTCTCTTTTAACATGTTCGTCTTGTATTGGATAAAAGATTCCTCCTAACTGCGGCCATAGTTCTTCAAACTCTTTAGGATGCAACGAGCTCGGCTTATTACTCTCGTTCGCACTAGTCAAAGCCAAAGGCTGATTAATCATTTTTACAACATTCCTTATAAACTTCGAATTTGGGACTCTAATGCCGACATTGTCAATACCTGGGTTTAAACCAGGATTTAACTTGGGTGTTCGTTTTAGTACAACTGTAACAGGTCCAGGTAAAAAATCCTCTAGGAAATGTTTTGGCAAAGTATCTACTATTCCCCAATTATGAACATCTCTGATACTGTATAAACATATTGCCAAAGGCTTACTTTCGTCGCGCTTTTTTATCTTATACAGTTTCTCTATGGCATCCTGGTTTTGAGCCAATGCAGCAAAGCCATATATTGTATCGGTAGGCAGAGCTATGACTTCTCCGTTTAGGAGTAAGTTTACAGCTGCTGCTACACTTCTTGGACCTCCACAGAACCAGTGTTTATTAATCTTATTAAGTAACTTCACTTCGATGCTGCTTGTATTTAGAAGAAATTTTGTTGGACCTTGCTGATTGGGATTCATTATGCTCCTTATATGAATCTTCAATGGAGGCTAAAAAGTAATAGTATCGTAATGTTGCAGAATTGTTTTTCAAGTTTAAAAAAACTGGATAGTACCTTTAGTCGCGCCAATTGTGTGCACACTGAGGATTGCAACATTTGTAGAATGTTGTCATTGGCTCATCTGCTGATCTGGTTTGAATTTGCATAAAGTATGCACGTGAATGAGAACACTTTGGACAACGCTCCTCTGTTGAATCTACGTTCTCCCATGCAGCACTTCCACCAAGAACATCATCGACTTCTTTTAGCTTAGGGTATGTACGGCTGCTAACTTTGCGAGCAATGTTAAAAATGTAAGGACATGTATTGCAAGCGAACCTCAATGCAGTTATTCCTTTCTCTACACGTAGTAAATTTCCACAGGTTGGGCAGAATAGAAGCATATTGTTCTCATAAATACATTAAGTATTATGCAAATCTGTGGAAGAATAAATTTATGTTTGGAGTATAAAGACTAATCTGATGCAATTACATGGTAGATACAATTTATTTGAATGATTATTCGATTTCTTACCTTAAAATTATTTTCAATGTCTTTTACATTTATAAAATCAAAAGCAACCTATTATGTACATCTACAATTGTTATGTCAATTCAACTTCCTGTTTCATTTGAGACACGTGCCCCACGTACGAATTTTATAGAACGAGGTACGCTTACGCAGGAAAAAAGGTAAATATAATAAAAATTACTCAGCAATTCTACGATTTTGCGCTCGAAGTTATTTCTGACAATTACTAAGAGACTAATTATTACATACAGAACTTTCGATTTATGATCGCATATTTATACTACTCATGGGGCTGCACAATTTCAAAAAGTAAGAACTTTATCCTATAAAATAAATCGGCCATAGCAAGACGAGTGGCGTCATCTCTGAGGGAACCGTAGAACTTTCTCAGATGAAAAATTAATTTCGGCATTATTTTGTGGGAGTAAATGCACTGGTTCTTTCAGAAATGGCGCCACTTATCTCACCCAGGAGGTGCTGCCCCCTTATCGGCGAGAAAGCGAACTAATTCGAATTCATTAATAAAAATTAACCCACTGAACTTTCGACGATGCGATTTCGGAATTATTTGATCAGAGACAGTTCATCGATTCTCGCAGAGATGGCGCCACTTATTTCGCCCAGGAGGTGCTGCCCCCTTATTGGCGAAAATGCGAACTAATCCAAATTCATTTAATAAGAATTGCCGCATTGAAGTTTCGACGATACTGTTTTCAAAGCACATTTCAAAAAGCAAAGGGATTTTTTAAAAGTGGTCCTATCGCAATTTAACCCGTGCCAGCCTCTTTTATAGATCATTCTGACTTTCTGCATTAAGAGATCTTTCAAAAAATCAAGGAATAAGCCCTAAAACCAACCCTTTCCGAGATACAGCTGATTTTC
>JARQSV010000750.1:636227-660582 GCA_030142285.1 Calameuta idolon | reverse complement strand
CACAAATGTAGCACAATTCAGCACAATTTTCAAAATTAGAAAATTCGAAAAGTGCTGGGCTAACTTCACACAGGTGATGATGTCTATCTACAGGTACGATTAAAATTCCGAGCCGAGTGGCAGCTGCCGTTCGGGGAATATGATTAAAAATCGTAGTGAGGAGCTCAGCCACCCTCGTCGTGCCGGTCGCTGTGTGGATTCCTAACGGGAATGCGGATGAGCCCAGGGTTTGGGACGTGGGGTGGAAACAAAAAGTGGAGAAGGAAAGAAGGAAAGAAAGAAGAAAAAAACAATTATCCAGCCCCTTTAAAAAGCCCGGCCAAATGCCCACCCCCTAGTGCCACGGCTGCTGACTGAATCCACAGAGGGGTTGTAAATAGTCGAGGGGTGGGTCCGGACTCGTGCAGGATCCTCCTGGAAAGTTAGAACTGGGACTCGGCGATGTCTCTTCATTAACGTAGACGACGTTTCTCTCACCCCCCGTTTCTGTACCCTTAGTTGGCAAAAGGGTCGTCGGTCTGTAAAACGTGCGCAGGGAAATTTGGAAAAACAAAAATTCATGACGTCACGAAAATTGGACGCGTTCGGTCAGTTTTCGAAATCCTGATGACAGGTGCAGCACTCTCCCCGTTTGAAGCTTCTATTAATAGAATTCAGGGGACGATGACACGGTAGGGTGAACCGACGAGGGTGAGAATCGATCTATTAACCCACGTGCATATACCCTCGATATTTCAATACCGAGTTCGATTTTCTCTCGAAAATGTCAAAGGTTAATTCGCATCGCTCCGCGTTCAACGAGTCGAAAATTCGACGGAGTAATTATATGCAAAAGGCGAGACGTCAAGCAAATTGGCAATTAAGTAACCCAAGTTTCGTGACGTCGTCGTTACGATCCGCTCGACGAAAATAGTACAAAGAATATCCGAGAGATGGAGTCTCCCGTTACCCACTTCTTTTTCACGAAATCCTGTCAGCTGACAGGAGCAACCCGGCGAGAGGCTCGCGCAGGGTAGCTGCAGCCCTCATCGAGTTACAGTTCGTCCCCTATTGTAAAGCTAGAGCGGAGCCAACGTCCGGGACAATAGAAATCCACTGCTCGAGGAACCCAAGACTACCCCCCGAGAGGGAGGTTGAATAATTCTTTCTCGAAGGAAAAAAAAAACTACCCCTTAGACTATAAATGGGGTTTCTCCCATTCCCTCTTATTCTTCATGCTCCTCTTTCCAAGTCCAGTCCAGACCTACCCCATTTGGTTCACAATAAATATCTATACTCGGCCAGCAATTCGCAACCCCTAAGAACCCAACCCTTAGAGCTTTTTTCTTCAAAAGACGTAAAAAGCATTGGCCAGTCCCAGAGACGGTTGACCTAAATTTTAATACGGCCTACCCCCCCCCCCCCCCTCACGCGTTATAACTTCTAATTAATCGATCAATCCAACTTTTGTCTTGTCAGTCTATTTGCATGTATCGACAGGGCGTGTTTTCATCCGCGAATCTACATAGCGACGGTCGCTCGCGACAGCTGTCAACTTCCACGTCTTAACGATTATGTTAACGGATTGTTTGGCACGACGGAGTACACGCAATAAATATATATATAGAAAGCCGATAAACATTGGTCGCTAGTCGCGAGACTGAGGAACAAAAATTGTAAAAAAAAAAAAAATATTTTTTGTTCTCCTCTTAAATTACAATTTTCACGTTTCTCAATTTCTTCCCGGAAACAGTGATTCGACGTAATCTGACTTTCGCGATAACCCCTTGAACCCATTTGAAAGACGAGAAAATACGTTTATCTCGAAACGGTTCAAGGGACGCGATACCTTGAAGATCTCCACGCAACGATAACACAGCCAAAGACAGTGTCACCCCGTTACAGAATTTACAGTCTAAATGTAATTTTTCGTGAATCCCGTAGTTTCGCAGCTGCGAATGAACCACCTCCGTCAATTTGACGTTACCTCCGATAACCCTCGTCGGCGACGACTGACCAGTAACGAAACCACGAAAGTTATCTAAATTGAATAAAAATATCCTCGATCTGTCCCACGAGATAAAATACAGGCAGAAGAGAAAAAAAAATCGTACTACAGGCCCTCATATTGCCAGTACGCGTTATCATAGGGGTAATTATCGGCAATGGTCGTTTATCAATGGTACTGAGTTATCCACACGTAAAAGTCATTCTATCGTGTATTAGCGCTATAAATAAAATTTGTTTACTGTGTCTGTGAGCGATATACGTTATCGCCGTTCATGAAAATGCCAACGGACTCTGTTCGCGTTGCGCAATCTTTGCCCCTTTCTCTTAAGGTTCGCCACTCTGAATGGAGCGGATGGAGAGACGTGCTTTGCAAAAAAAAAAAAATGAAAAAAAAATTACAACCGGTCCCCATAGATTTTTGAATACCAGAACTCAAAAGATCAAATGAATTTTCTTACGGCAAAATCGTTACGTCGAGTCTCCCTCTGAATTGTGCATAAAAAAGGTAGATAAGTCCGGATCATTGAAAAATCTCTAAAATATTTACCAATTCAGTCGCGTCGGCTGTGAGTGCTTCTGGATTTTTCAATAAAAACCCTCGTGACAGGATATTTACCTGAAACAAAAGGGCCACCCGTTAATATCTGCCTGTCGTACAAACAAACATCAGGTTTGAATGGTCTCACAAACAAGGTTCGCACAGTGACAATGGGCGCTTGGTCAACGGGCATTCAAACATTTGGCGAACAATGCTGCATCGCTAATGTGACACGCCTGTAATTACATAGGACGCTTAGGGCTTACGGCTCTGGAGCTATTCGAGAGTTTCCACGGTGCGCGATATATACACTTGTATATATATATATGTGCGTACAGCCATAGAAATCAGCCCGTAGGGAGATGCGCCTATTAAAAGAGAAGTAAAGGGAATTGAAATTCAAACGCATAAAATATGTCGAGTTATTTCGCCAGATGAATTTTTACGTTCGCGAGTAATAGCCCGCGGAAATAATTCCGCAAGACGTAAAAGTGTTTACCAGCTGCCGCGCGAACGAGTGTACTTTGTCTCGTTAGTTATTCTTTTTTTAAATTCCATTTCTTTTTTTTTTTTTCTCGTCTTCTCAACACACTCACACTCGCGAGGAGAATTAATTTACAAAGAAGACGAACCGACGGGCGTTCCAGATGTTTACGCACCTGCCACCGTCTCTGTTTACTTCTATTTTTAACTCGCCCGGGATTAATTTATCGAATGGGATATGAGTGTCGCACAGATGGAAAGACGCCTTTACGCTGTTCGATGGGGAAGCGCCTATACATAGTCGAGGAACAGTCGGTTTGTATATCGTAGCCGCCGTTTTTCGTTCCGAGTGATTCACTGCTTCTGCGCAGCATCCGTTTTGCATCTTTCACTTCGATGGAGATAAGTAATATTGTCGCGCGATGAAAATAAGACAAGAGTGAAATTGATATTGTTTCTCTACGGTGGATGGGAAATAAGTTTTATCTTGGGCGGAAGAGATATTTTATTTTCTTACCGTCCCGTATACGTATGTATATATATATATACACGCACAGGTAGGTACGTTCAAGAGAACCGGAAACGACGATAGGCCCAGTTTAACTGTTTCCCTTTTCAATGCACAACGGACACTCGTTTTCCACTTACTTCGCTCTTGTTTATATCTTCGTCTCTTCTTTTTCTCCTCTCTTCATAATCTTCCTCTATGTACCGTTTCGCTCCTTTTCTTTTATTTTTTTGTTCTCTTTCTTGTTTCTTCCTTTCCCAAGCTTAGCTTCTTCGTCGCTCTTTCTCTCTGCCGGTTCGACTTGTCATTATCGAACCGGTTGCACTTTGCTGCAGCTGCGATCTCGCTGCAGCCTCTCACGGCTGCTTCGGGCACGTCTCATTGAGCACAAACTCGCTTGGAGAAGCAGTCGACTGGGTTTGCCCGTCGGAATAGCAAAATCTAAGTGGCGAAGAGTGTCGAAGTCACCGAGCGGCGCAACGTTAAGGAAAAATTCAATGAAATCCCACGGTTCGTCATGCGGATTTGAGGAGTTGCGTTCAAAAAAAAAAAAAAAGAAAAGTCAATGATAAGGCAAAGGGACGAGATAAGAAATTGGAGTCCTCGATTCAAGAAAAAAAATGAACTTTTCTGGCTAACTGGAAAAGATTCGTATTACCGTGTGCTTCGAAAATGGGAAAAAATTTTTTTGAGAAAATTTATCAAAAAAAAAAATATATGGAATTTTTTCGCGAAAATTTGTCACCCCTTACGTCATTTTCCGGTACTGATACTCGAAACTTCAGGATGCTGTGAACTCATTTGCGACCGCCCCCTAACCTATTACTCTCGAAGCCATACAGACCCATGGAAACAGCCTTGCATTCAGACGATACTGGTGAAAAGCTGGGAAATGAATGCGTAATAGAAAGAAAAAGAAAGCTAATGGCGTGCGGATATACACGGTGTATAGAGATGAGAGGACACTCTTGGTATAATGACGGGGGTTCGTATATACTTATATACGTTAACCTATTATAACGCTTTTTTTTCGAAAAAAAAAAAAATATAAGAGTCACGTGTCTCGTGCTTATAGCTTTTTCATCTCGTGCAAAATAACGAAGCCACATAAATGGAAAGGTAAATCTCACAATAGCCACAGGATCGCACAGTATTCGTAAGCAATTTTGAAAATTGGGTCAGACTGGCGCCATTCTTATCTATACTTCCACTTTAACGTCTCCCTCCAATCAATAAAAGCTACACGAAACAAATTTACCGTAAACTCCGGCGAATGAGATTTTTCCCAATCTCGACGGTTCTACGTCGCTATATACATATAGACGAGTATACAGGACCCACGTGTCATCAAATATGTCTCTGACTTATCAACCGAGCAAATAAAAATCGAAAATTTCTCATCAACTTTTTTCATCTATTATAAATATACCAAATCATGTACCACGTGTACCCAAAGTCATAGGATAATCACAGTAGCGGTACACCAAGCTGAAAACGAAAAAAGTAAATAAACTAGCTATAGCCCTTATACAAAAAAATTTTTTTTTTAAATTACAAAATTCCAAATATGAGAAAACCTGCCACGTCAAGTGTTTGCAGAACGTGCCTGTGAATCCCGCGAGAAGCTCCGATGGCACTTTCCCCTTTTTATATCGATAGCCGAAGACACCGATTTCGTTCGTCCCACCCGTTAACGTTATCTATACCGATCTGTGTACAGGGTGTCAAAGTACTTAGGTGGCAACCGAAGAAGAAAATAAACCCATAGAAAGATATACCCATCCGAAGTACTGGAGGCCTACATTGTATCCCTTCTCCCAAGTAAAAGTGTACACCCTGTATATATATACACGGGATACACGTATGTACATACATATATTTCTGAAGCAGGTTGTCTAAGAGAAGATCTTGGAAGTAAGCCCGACGTTCCTTTCACGTCATAATTTCCTCTCTCTCTCTCTCTCTTTGGCAAAGCACCCCGGTCCCTTGTAAGAAATTTCATCTCGAACCAGCCCTTGGCTCCAGGCAGGACGAGTGGTATACCTAAGCGAGAGACAGGTTGCCAGTAGTATCTTGGTTGTTTGCGTTCCTTTCGCTCCGGATCCGGTTTCGATTTTATGGCTCCGCGTCCAAGGTAATATTTCGCATTTTTACGAACCCCCATGCGTATATATGTATACACCTAAACCATACTTAGACAGCAGAGATACGGAGTCCCGTCATTTTTTTTTTTTCATTCGCAAACTTTGCCAACTGTCTCCTGACACATGGGTGTGTGTTCATCGGTTGGAACCTTTGCCATTTATGATACATATGTGTATACCCACTTGTTTATATACTGGAAGCTAAATATATACATATATATGTCTAGCGAGACCGTAAGATCTCCTATGAAGATTCAGGTCAACCAGATCGTCGGATTTTACTGTACGTTTTAAGGAAGCAGAGAAAATACCATGAAAACTACCGAATGCTCTTATACCGAGTGGTTTTACATCGTAAGGAAAAGGTCAGAGATACTGAAATCGCGAGATCTGGACCAATTGATGATATTTCCGGAAGGAATGACATTTCAGAAATTGTATATATAGACAAACCAGTGTGCGCGTGTGTATGTGTATTGGTGGCTTGATAATCTCAAAAAGGGACCACAGTCAACTATGGACAGATCGGTACGTCAGGCACGCGCGACATCTTGAATTCAACAAGGAAAGGTCGTAGAGTCCGATCGACGTCTGAAAATGGATGAAGGCGAGTCCACAAGTCGGTACGACCCGATGGTCAAGTGTCCCAGCCGTTTGAAATTAGCGGCGAACCACGGGGAATAGTAGCGAAGGACGGGCGTTGGGTATACCATATGTATATACCTAGACTGTCCGAGGAACGGCGGATGGATATACTCGGTAATTTCTCGGAGTGCGATTCCGCCTGACGAAATTCCCGCCTACTTCGAACTTCCGGTGGCGAACGGAAACGTTCGTTTTAGTTTCGGTATAACAGCGTCGAGTTCGCAAACTGCGGTCTCCCACGGAAGCGTGCACTTCGGCCGTCGGATATCGCCATAGAGTAGGAAGAGATTAAAGAGCCAAGAAGACACAGCACGAAGTCAAGAGCATCAAATAGGTGTATACATGTATATATATATATATTTTTGGGGGGGAAAAACCTTAATACCCATCCCCCTTTCCCTTTCAGCAACTCTTTTCCCTCGGTGATATTTGGTACAGAAGTGGAAAAAAAAAAGAACCCGTCAAGGGTTGATAAATGGAGGAATCCTACCGAAAATTATTTTTTTTTTTTTCCAACCCTTACCTCGTCCGCCGGCGTACACTCGCCCCAGTGGAAAGGACCAATAATAAAAAAGGTATGGCATAGTGTAGGGATCCACCCCGAGCGCAGATTCTCATCCGCTCAGGAAGTACAGGAAGTTAGTCCCAAGTGGTGGTAGCAATGATATCCCGTTCAATAAAGCAGCGTCCAGATTGAATGAGCCTGTAGTTTACGTACCGACCCTCGCCTAACCCACGAGAGCGATGCATGCCGGGTAGGTCGAGCGAATGGGGTGTGTGAGGGGGGAGTGTAGTTCTAGACGGAGATATCGACCGCCTCACCCCCACGCACCTTTAAAGAGGATCCACCAGGAGCGACCTAACTACTGCTTTAATGTTCTCCTTCCCGGAAGTTCCCATCATCCCCTACCGCTCCCAGACCTCACTTCCCTTTTCAGCATTTCAACGGAACGAAACCCAGCAACCCTGCGCTGCTCGGTACCGCCAGCCCCCTTAATACTTGACTCAGTCAGGCTTCATCCGCACTTTGCAGAATGGCTGTGTGTATATACAGGACCAGATGAAATTGCAGCGATTCGCAAAATCGCTAGGGACTTCATCGAGGGCGACCCTGGTAACCATGCACGTCAACCGGAAGTCAAACTTTCTCATTAATAAAGAACGATCCTCGTCCTTCTTTTGCATGCAACGTACTCCGTTTTTTCTCTATTTCCTTGTTCCACCCTTTTCATCCACCTTCGTCTTCTTTCCTGAGGTGGTACCCCCCCATTCAACCCCAGTGGCTCGTGGCACGTACCCTTGAACAAGGATGAAAATGACCGGCTCCGTACAAATAAGACACCCAGTGGTTGCGAATCTCAAAAAAAAATCTCTTCTCAAGAATCCACCGAACGAAGCAAAAATTAATACCGTACACCCTGTATAAGACAGGTCCACGATATAAAGCGTAATCTCGATTGCGGCAGATTCCAATATTACCGACGGGGCACGAAGACGTGAATTGGCAGCTGCGCGATTTGATCTCGTGCGATCTTTATACATTAATTGAGTATATCCAATGAAAACTCGGTCAATCAATAAATCGCGAATAACATCTGCCCGATACTCCTAGTTAAGTCGTTCCGTCAGCGCTAATGACGAATCCACTATTAATTACACTGCCGCGTGGACTCTCGCCGGAGCTAAAGGAACTACGAGGTTTCTTCGTGCCCAAGATTGATAGTGACAATGCGGCTGACTCTGAGGAGAATTACAATGCGCAATAACGGCCGTGCAAAGTGACTCTTCGATTTGTACACAGACGATCGGCGGCTTCTATTGCCACAGATCGGTAACGCAATGGCGAAACTTTCGTGATCGTTCGAGGCGATTTAAATCGCTGCGCTACGGGCGAGCGTCGTTAAACGAATTATCATTTACAATTCGTATAGTCCGCTCACACGTATAGTGCGTGGGCGGGTATAGACTTATTAATCGCTCAAGTCACAGACCATGTTTATGATTGACAAACGATCGATCACGCGTCTCTACGTCGACGTCTAGGAAAAATATTTGCGATTTTCAGGCAGTAGGGAAACGGACCAAATAAAATGTTATCCCTGTACGTGCATTCGGGATTAAAAAAAAATATCACGATCAGTGACGAGTAAATATTCTCGTATTGGCACCTGTGATTGTCTTTCGTAACGAGAATTTTGCCAGATCGCACGACGCGTCACGTGAAACGCCGCGAAAATTCGAACGTCGTATGTTTTTGACTATGGAAAAAAAAAAATTAAAAAGATGAGTAAAATAAAGTACACGAAAGCTGCTGCTACACGTTATGTTGACGTTAGAGACTGCGTAACGGCGCGAAGGGGTGTCCTTTTTGATTAATAACAGAGCTACGCTGTTGTTCGACAATTTCTTCCCCCCCTCTGTCGCCCCTTCGCGGCACCCTCTTTTAATTCATTTTTCATTACGGCCCTCCGATCGAATAACTCCGGGTCTCGTCGTCTGTTTGCTCCGCAAATGCAATTTCGAATTTCCCACGTACGTACGACAGAGTCGAAAGTGGTTTCTAGTCAGATTTGAAACAGGGTATGAGATACTTGCTAAAGCAGGATGGTGCTATACAGCGAGAAAAATTCGCTTACGCTCAATCAATAAAAATTATCGAAAATCGAACGATCGTCAATTAATTTGACTTGGATGCGACGAATATAGAGACGTCTAGCGGTGAAGTGGCGAAAAGAAAAGAAAAAATATAGAATTTCGCTAGTCAATCAATAGGTCTGCATTGAACTATCGGCAATTATACTTCAATCCGATTTCCAAGTCCATCAGCGCTAATGAGTAAGGACATTGATCAATTGAAAGCAGAAATAGAATAAGGTGACTTGAAGAAATTATTAAAAAATTATATATATATATACTCATGGTATACAACATAACGATAAGAATAAAAATGATTATAAAGACCCATAAGATATGTATATAGATAGAGGTAATGTGTCTTGTCATTAATTAAAAAAAAAAATAAAAAAAACGGAAAAAGTCGACGCATAATAAAAATAAAGCAAATGGCCCAAAGGCGCGTTTCGATGACTGCGAATGCAGATGGGGTAAAAGGGGCGTGGTAGTTATGCACAGGCGCGAACCCATGCATAATGCATTCACGCAGCTGCACCGCGTGCAAATGCATTTAGCAACGATCCAGGCCTGTTAATGCAGATAAATAGTGCCGGCTAATACTGTTTCTTCCGCGATAAGATTTCGTTAGCGCGAATAAGACAGGAGGTGCAGATCGCGCGAACGCAAAGAAAAAGAAGACGCTAACGGCAGGAGACACGATAAAAAAATCTAAGTAAGTCGAGACTGAAGATTCTGGCATCTCGAGCTGAAGTCGACGATAAAAAATATTTCCAAGAGCTTCGGCTTGGCCGTACTAATCAAACCGAGAGCCCAGCTTCCGAAAGGGACTGACGATTCGAATGTAACCAGAGAGCGAAAACTTTTATCCGAATCGGTAGCTGAGGTCGCGATTCGTAAAGTCACGTGACAAGATACGGATACCGAAGGTGGAAGATGCTGCGAGCAAATATAAGGTAAACCGAGAGAGGATGAGATTGGTGCGTTTCACGCGCAGCTTCTCTGGACCCGGATGTACCGGAATAGAAGATCTCAGTGTTGCAGAAGGTTCGTCTCGTGCCTGTGGTAAAGTAAACTGTGGCCTGTATTGGTGCGCGCGTGTGTATGCGCATAAGAGCGCGAACCGAGTATAGGTGGTGGGACGACGTGAAAGATACTTTTGGCACTGGTCCAACGGGGAACCAGAAGAAGACAATCTTCACTTTCGATCTGTGACATAAGAGAAGCCACCTGTATAAATCTGATTACCATACAATAATAGCGCACGTCGTATACAGACTGATGAGTTAATAATCGACGCGTCGTTAAAGATTCGCGACACAGCGCGAACGTCGGCCGACGTGACATATTACGACGTCCAAATGACATTAGGATTCTATACCTATATATAGAGAGCTGGCAGGCGTAATAAATGGTACAAGGTGCAGATATAGAAAAACCGGAAGTTGCTATGAAATCAGGACGAACCTTTGACTACCGTGATGGACCATCTCAAGTAGGAGCAGAGGAGAAACTCTTTCGGCTTCGAAGATAAAAGAAGCAGTCGAGAGGTCGATTGACATGGTGATAAGGTAGGTCGAACAGGAAGAAAGATGGCGGCTGTTATAAAAGATTCTATGAAGCTTGAGTCACTCAGGCATTCCAAATTGGTACCGTAAGTCTCCAGGTATAGCCAGAACAGTTTCGTTTGCGCGCAACCGGAAATTGGCTCAAGTTGAATCTGGCGAGATATTAAAACCGTTAAGCCAGCGTCGAGTCAGGAAGTTTACTTACAATTAGACTCGTTGAAAGCGATTTCAGTTTTCACTTGGCGATCGAGTTAACGTGACTTTTCCTAATCGTTTCAATTCACTTCCGGTCTGTAATGAAATTTGTGCAGACAGCGACTGCCCAAACAGATTTTTCGGCATCGATCGACGCGCCGTCTCTCGCAGGGGATGGAAATTAAAAAGGCTGTCCAACCCCAATGGAAAGAAATTCGACTCGTCATTTAACGAGCTCCCGTTAACGAGCTCGCGGTATCGGGTGAGGATAGGAAGGGTTGATTGACGTGATCCGAAGTCAACGTTATCATCGTTATCACGGAGGGGGGGAGGTAGACGATAATACCGATTCGATTATTCGAGAGGGCCTGAAGTGCGAAGGGAACGAAGGAGAGACGCCGTCGACTCGTTTAATGGAAAAGCCGTGGAAAAAGTTTCGAGGGGGGGGAGGGGGGCCGGGGCCAAAGTTGGCGGCGCGAGTTGAAGGGATGAAAAGAGGAAGGGATGATTATGAGCGGCGCTCGAGGCAGCCCAAAAGTTCGCAACAGAGCAAATTAAAAGTTTCCCGACAAAGCAGACCGAACCGCCATGGTAGCTTGGCTATCGTTTGAATAATGGAACCAGACCATGGACACCGTGCGACGTATATACATATATACTCTGTGTCCTTTTCTTTATGCACCCTTCATCCTTTTTTACCGAGTTTTTTTTTTCACGAGATACGATCCATTAACGTGAGTTTCATCGATGAATATATACCAGGTGTGTATATAAGTATCAACTCATATATACGTACAGATATATATGTATAATAAATGACACCCTGTATACATATACACAACAGGGTTACAGAACAAACAGGAAAATTTAGTGCAAGACCCAACCCCCCGATATTCCATCGCGTAATACTACTACGTGAGATACTCTGGGGATCACCCGTTAGAAGTTTGTGTAAACTCAAGACAGTTCGAAGGTTCCGGCAGCTAAGAATTCCTTGTAATATCCTGGGCGCCAGGTAGTCTGTCTCTATAGGTATTCCCGCGTGATGCATCAACTTCTAAAATAATACATACCTGAACGATACCCACATGGAATCGACCGTTGGAAACGTGGATACGATAGCTTAATGCCTATTGAATTATAAGGCGTCCTACGTCCTGACCAATGGGGACCGATAGAGGATGAAAATAAATATCGAAGAAGGTAAGAGAAAGGTGCCTGAGCAAATGGACGAGGCGTGCACCTGCGAGACACCCTGTATATACCTTTTTGTTTTTCCTCTTCAACAGCTGCACCGGCAACAAGAGCCACCATCGTGTACCGATGACGTCACGAGGTGATTGGTACGGGGTGCCGAGAGGAAACGGTGCGTGCGCGTCATATTTAAAGGGTCCCGAAGGGTACCGGAAGAGAGTCCCCCCCCCGTTCATGTGTCAGTGTCCCGGGACTCGTCTGTACGACGCGACTACAAAGCACCACCCGGAGGATACGACGCGAGCATTAAAACGCACCTTGAGCATCTACATCGTCATGGCGTTCACCGCCATTTTCGATTCCCCCTTTACACTTACTTGTTTCGCAGTCCTGTTTTTATATTCCCTTGGAGCTTCTCCTTCTCTCTTTCTCTACCTGCCTCCTTGCCATCGCGTCCTTGTTGACAGTCTTTTGTTGTTTTTTTTCCCCCCACTTTTTTTTGTTCCTCTTTAACGAACGTTTTAATCTCGCCGCGACGCCCGACAATGCCTAGACGCCACCGCCGCCGTCGTCCCGTCGCACCTCGAGGCGTCGATTCGCTTCGATTCGAAGGACGTACCCGCGCGCGTTTTCGACGCGGAAAATTAAAGTGGTTTTTATGGGGTTTCCGGAGGGCGTTTATCGGGACGCGTTTTTCAACCCATCCCCTCGGCCTACCCTCCTACGTAAACCTGATGACGGAACGATCGTCATTGACGATTGGTGACGGTGTCGCGGAACGATTACGTTTTTACGTCGGGTCATCCGAGTGGATGGACTTCTCGCTTGGGTATTGCCGAGTAGTCGCCGACGTGAGAATTCCCTTGAGGATGAGTCAACGTGTCCTTTTTATCCCATTCAAACGACTTGGGATGAATCCTTCAGGAAAAAGGAACGCGAGGACGTGATCTTCACGTTGGAATCGGAACGTCCTATTCTCAAGACATATATATATATATATATACACACAATACTGAAAGACATATGTTTAACACATATGGGAGAGTCGGGTTGGAAAGGTCACGGATTCGTGTAACCAGTCCTGTGGGTTAGTCAGCAGCAGGTGGGGATAAATCATCCCCATGACAGTTTCACCTGCCCGTCCATGTCCATGTGTGCACGCACACACTGTATGTAGTCATACGTCCAGACAAGCAAGAGGGAGAAGGAGGCAATAAGCAGGGAATGCCTATTAATTACGATAGAGAACCGAGGAATCGATTGGATTCCCATAGGGGTGAAAAGGTCAAGTGGCGAGGACCATGGCGAGGAGGGAGGATGTTTTCAAGGCCAACGAACCCTGGGATTCTTAACCCATCGCATTTTTCTCCATTGAATTCTTTCTTCTTCTTCTTCTTTTTTTTCTCTCTTTCACGAGACCCTTATCCAAGCGATAAGTTTATCTACGGTCGTCGAACCCAGTGAAACGTGAGGATCTTGAAAAACAAGGGTGGACAATCTCGAGGGAAGAGTCGTGAAAAGGACGGCGAGGGGTGGTAAAGGTTTATGTACAGATACATAGAGAAAGAGAGAGAGAGAGAGAGAGAGACGAATAGAAGACTGTCACTTTCAGCCTGCCATAAAATAACCAGCAAGCTCTTCTACGCGAGTAAACAACCCCTTGCTACCTTTTCTAACCCCACGAACGCCGGTATAATGCAAGTCTGGTTGTAACGTGGGACGCCCATTGGCGGCATTCCTATTACTGTCTCGGCCGTGGTTGCTCAGCGAATGAAGGGTTGGTGCAAGCATGTACAGTATACATATATATCTATATAGGCAGACCAGGCAGTAACGTCAAGTTCCTCCCTGTCATTGAAATCGAAAGGGCCAACACAGACTAACGGCGGACTTTGGATTTATCCCTCGTGAAAGGCTTTTGTGGCCGAGGCAACCCCCCGGTAAATTGTCACCGCGGAACGACGGAATAATAACTTTCATAATGGCGCCGGGTAGCCAGGCAGCCAGAGGCATCCCCGGATGCGCGCGCGTACGTGGGGGGGGGGGCGAGGTGAGTGAGCGTTTGAAAATTTTTCTGATGGAATTGCGCAATTAGGAAGGAATCCCTGAGAGAGAAGAGGGGGGGGATGCGTTATAATTCCAAGTGTTATATATAGGCCCTCCTCCTCCCCTCCCCTCCCCGATCCCTCGTTACGTCGTCACAGGTTTCCGTAATTTGCGAAGGGGACTTCGTGCTGGAAGATTTCAAGGAGAATGAAAGCTCGGGGAAGAGGGGGAGAGGGGGGGAGTAGGTAAGAAAAAAATGGGGGACAAAAGAAAAAAATTATAGAAGTCGAGAGGGATGAAATTCGCCTTGAAGTAAAACCCTTATCGTTTTACATTTGCGACGCTGACGAGGGTCGTCGGTGTTTTGACTGTGTTGCGACGACGCCCGCGACAAGACGCCAGGCGTCGTCGGTACCGACTCCAAACGTCGTCATGGAGACGCCCCCGAGGCCCTGAGACACGTGCCTCGATTTATCCCCACCCCCACCCACACCCCCTCGTCCATAGATTCGACAACAGCCGACAGACGGGGTTGCGGAATGTTACCCACCCCCATGTGCTTCCAACCACCCCTAACCCTCCTTATGCTCTCATGCGCCTTATTCAACGCCGCTGACACTCCCCCCTCCCGCCCCTCTCCAACCCCTCCAATGTCTTCTCGTACCTTCTACAGCATCCCTTAGCGAGCGAGGATTACCAGTTTCGGTAAACAAGCAAGCCCCCAATTAGACGAGTGTAATTTCGCAGCGTTACAAGTCGACCCTGATTCTCTTCATCCCTTCCCGAAGGGGGGGGGGGGGGAGGGCCTGTATCCATTTACACCCCTATACGAGCGTTACTCCTTCAAGGATTCATTAGACATCAGGATACTTGATACTTTTCGATGATCCTGATTATCATCCCCTCGGAGTATAATGGACCCACTTCACAGGTGTGCGTACCGTCACGAGAGGCTAATCAAGGTTCGATTGGTATTTCGCGTCGAAGATAAGATACGTCACCGTGGAAGCTGACTGTCACCCGAAGTCAGGTGAGTCCAGGTTAAAAAAAAATAGTGAGCCATCAGCTGTCACTGTCAACGCGACAGAATATATTATTTCTTGCTGTCGGTAAAATAAAAATTTTCAAGAAAGAAAAAAAGCCACCCCGTAGTATCTCGAGCGAAAAACATGTCTGTTTGTGAAGTGAAAAAGTTTTCTCGAAAAAAAAGAAAAAAGAGAGAGAACATAATAGCTCGCTATAGCCCCGAACAACAAATATGGAGCAAAGACCCAGGCCGTATACCTATAGCTGCACACCAGTCGTTATCAAAGGTCGAGGCAGCCGCCCTTAAACCGAGAGATTGCCAGGGGAACCGGGCAGACGCGCAGCGGGGAACTAAGGGTGGAAAGGAAACGCGATATTTCATAAGATCAGCAGAAAAGTTTACGCCGACCGGACGAAATTCCGGAAAAGAGAAACTACTGGAAACTCAGGACCAGCCCGAGCTTCCGCCCTGAGTTATATCGTAAAGACGAGGAGGAAGTATATGCTTGAGTGTCGGAGGCCGTAATAGATGGAAACTCCAACAAGATTGGACCTGCTTCACCCCTTATACATAAGAATGTCTAGAACTCCGAACAAAGTCAAGCCATCCAGGTCAGCGACCTCGAAAACTATTACGCCAACGTATACCCTACTCAAAGGATACCAAACTCAATCCTAATATTGAAAATTCAATTTCATCCCTTATCAACAATAAACAGCTACCGACCCAGGCATTCGCGTTCTTATCGATAAGAGAAAAATAACCACCGACGCAGACATGTCCGGAACGACTCCGAGTGGAGAATAAAATTTTTACTGTCCCGAGGAACAAGTAGGTAGGTAAGTAGGTAGAGGTAACTACGTAAGGCAGGCGAAGAAGAAGAAGAAGGAAGAAAAAAAAAAGAGAAGCAACTTCGTTTTTACGATCACATAAAACCGGTCGTGTCTGAAACCCCAAAGCGCCGTAGCGAATCTCTATCTATATACATGCATATACACCAAATCCTAGTGCGATAAAACGAGTCC
The DNA here is from genome assembly GCA_030142285.1 of Calameuta idolon. Classification (NCBI taxonomy): domain Eukaryota; kingdom Metazoa; phylum Arthropoda; class Insecta; order Hymenoptera; family Cephidae; genus Calameuta; species Calameuta idolon. Next base: position 644,589 of record JARQSV010000750.1, on the reverse strand, counting down.
ACGAGCGATTAGAAAGATGATTGTCGTAGGTCGTTAGAAGTGCCGATCCGCGCAGTAAAAACTTTCTAAATCGACTGTCAAAGCCGATTACGATTATGACACGGTGGCTGGAGTGTACGTGTATCGTACATAATATAGCATAACAAACAGCGCGAGAGCATGGTCCCACTCGTGCAAGTTAATTTCAAAATACAATCACCCGATAAGAACAATCGGCATAATGTACAGCACCATTATCGGCATTTTAATAGGAAAAAGGGATTAGAGCCCAGACTAATCCATCCGAGCGAGGTTACAGTACATACTTATGTACCTACGTTACATGAAATACATATATATATATATATATATTAATAGATACTCAGACTGTATTTAGAGTGAAACTGGAAAGGAGAGTTCTTGCGTGTCGCGCGAACGCGCCGTCGAGATTCCCCGGGTAACAATACCGACATTACCAGAGTCTGGCTCGAGAGCGAACTCGAAACTAGTTTGCAATAATAATTATCCGAGTTCCGTAACTCCGTGGGTCTCTGGGTACTTTAACCGTAACGAATATACCCAGACAGCTTACAGGTTACTGGAAGCAACGTATAGATAGTCGGTACGCCGTAGCACCGTTGATAGTAATACTATACTGACAATACGAGAAGGAAGATTACGCCGGTTAATAGTAAAGTAAATAGTCTTAGCCATTGGTAAATGTCGTCGAAAGATACGTGCATTCGAAGGGAGTTCGATGGAACCACCCTGTATATAAGGACCGTACAGGGCCACCCAACATAATGACATACGAGATAGACACGGTTATCGTAGCGAGTGAACGACACGACTGAGGGACACGTGCGTTCGGTTTCCATGTAGCGACGTAAGGAGTGTCAATCGCGGAGCGTGGCAGTTCAGCTTAATATCGCATCGACAACGCGCAGCCACCCGTTAGATAAAATGCATCGGCCTACCGTTGGCTTGTTTTACGAGCCGGAGCGTTTCGTTTTACTGCCGAATGAACAATGGCGCTCGTGTCGTATGTATAGGAGCGTTACCGGTTAACGTTTACGTTTCACGAGCTTAAGGCGAGTTCACATACGAAGCTAGGGAAAAATTGTATCCATGATTTTTCTCATTGTACCAGTCATTTTATCGGATCAAATAATACTTTTAACGCTTTTTATCACCGTATATGTATATTGTATACCTCTCAGTGATGCGTGCGGAGTGCGCTTTAAGGTGTCAGCGTTAATTTCGCGAGAGACTGACGCTTCGTGTGGACGGGCCTTAGGGGTTATCACGTAGGTGGATAGACAATTTATATACGATCTTTCTTCGCGGACTTGAGGGGTTTTGCTACCCGTTTACCTCTATATGTACCGGGTGAGCGTATACGTTATCGAACATGGAGGCCCGCCCGCGTGTTTCGTGACAGAGCTTTAATCTGTAGGTCGTGCATGCGTGCTCGATACGTGTATACGTGTTTGCGCGTTGATTGTATATGAATATGCCACTTGATGCGCGGGTTCAAAAATTCAGTAAAATCGACAGATTGCAGTTGCATTAGAAACGTAAAGACGGGAGAGAATTATTTAATCGTTTTCGGAACGCTACCCTGGCGCATGCGCACCAGACCTCTACTGGTGTTAAGGGGTTCGAGTGAAAATCTCCGATTACCCTTTATCGCGGCACGAGGGCGCGTTCTCACGATAGAATCGCGACGATGCTGTTTCGTCGACAATGAATAGCATAAAGGAAGTGGTCCGAATTGCAGCGATTTAAAAGTGCTTCGAGTCGAGACAGCGACTTCAGGTTGGATTGGCTACGAGCCAGCGAGGAAGTAAGTAACCGCAGACAATTTCTGGCGGCTTTCCTGCCCACTTACTTTCCGCGCAGCATCGCTCAGTGCGGATAGGTCCTACGCAACGTGTTATTGGTATCAGGTGCGCGACGTCTGTAAATAATCATACGAGCGATACTACAATTGCCACAATGGCTCCGGCTAGACATCGTAACCAGGCATTCCTCGAGTGCGAACTGTTTCACGTATCCACGAGAGATACGATCTTCTGGGTTATCGATCTAACCGAGTGACGTAATCCTTGGTCAAAATATTCCGGTGAATGTCCTGCGCCAGAACGTGTATCGTGAAATCCCAAGGGGGTAAGGTCAGACAGGAATCGGATTAAAGCGATAGCGGGGAGCATAGAATTCTGATAATCGAGATATTCGACAAACGCGTTGCGTCGTATTGTAAATCCGCCCTGAATCTAAAGCATCGACCGGCTATCGGGAAAATTGCTACTGCAACGATTTTCAGCAGGATATTTTCAGCAATGTGTCACCCTATACGCGGTGCGTGTCTGTTTTATTTCTGCGACGCATATAGTGGCGTTCGAGGAGGGCGGCAGGGGGGATGGACAGCTTGAAGAAGACGGGATGCAAGGAATTATATACCCAGCGACAACGAAGTGCGTTAGGAGGAGAAGGAGGAGGAGGAGGAGGAGGAGGAAGACGGCAGCAACGTGGAAGACGAGGACTTCAAAGAGCAAAGGCCTGAAACGTGCTTGGGCCACGTCTCGTTATTTTATTACCGTAGTCACCCCGTCGGCATCTTTTCCTTTTGCGCGAAGAACTTAAGGCTCGACGTAAAGAAACATGAAAAGCTGTAGAGGGAACGCGCCCGTTTATTTCCATTTGTTTTGTCAATCTCGTCGGTCTTTCTCAACGATTCCAGCCGTATTCTTTAATCGCGAGATCGACTTCGTATTCGAGTTTCCTGTAAACGCTGAATTATTTACGAGTCTCTGATAAGGGGCCAATTGCAACGTCGATGCGATTTGAATAGATTTACGTGAAATCGAGCCGAGTACAAAGTAAGAGGAGAAGAGGTACTTCCCGCGTCACCCGTTATACCTTAACGAAGCTCTACCGTCCTATTGGGCCAACGGTCTCTGGGCAGGTCGGCTGCTACGACTTTCGGTTATATTTACGTTATGACGCAACGGGCTTTACAGGACTCTTTATTTATTCGTTCAATGCGATTCTTCTCTTTGCCCTTCTTCCTTTTCTTTTTCCCTCTCTCTGTACCTCGTACTCACTTACCATGACTCGCACACAGCATCCGTTTCCATGGTGATCTTTCGTACGACCCGTAACGGCTTCGAGCGCGCTAGACTTCATCCAGAGGATGCATTTACGGGCTGTGGCTACGGGCCAGTTTTATTTTACCTCGACAGCCTTAATTCACGACACTCATGCAGAGTCTGGAGATTCAGCCGGTCGTCTGAATATCTGGGAGTGTAACACGGATCGACCAATCAGAGAAGAGCGCATGACGCATGGCCTCTTACTCCTTCAGCTCGTAACTCTTTGGTATACGGAGCCAGAAGGAAGTGCATAATTGCAAGGTGCTACGAGTACGAGCTGACTGACGAGAGAGAAGAGTAAAGTTCAATAACGCCAGCAAAGCAGATTGAGGCGGATTAAGCGAATTCGATGGCGAACAAAGACACCCTCCTGCCCCCGTAAGGAAAGTAACCAGCAGAGAGAGGAGCGGACGAAGGAAGGAAGAGAAGAAGCCTCCGCGTTGCTTCTTCCCTGACTCAGCTACCACCGATCCCCTTTCCAACCCCTATTATCTCTACCCCCTTCGTGCGATTCGCCCCAACGACTCCTACCCTTCGTCATCCCTTCGCTTCCCCTCATCGCCACCAATACCACCGCAATCATCATCCTCCTCCTTTTCATTTTCCCTTTCCCTTTTTATTTTACTCCTTTAGCTTCCTCGCCCTCCCTCGCAACCCGTGTCGACCGGAGTCGGGTCCGGGCCGGAGGCTGAGCCGCCAACGACTCTTTTGTTTGTGGACCGGTTCGCAGTTCCTCGAACCATTTATTCCCCGGCTGGCGCTCGTGCTTCTCCCTTTTCGTTCCTTTTCTTTTTTCTTTTCCTTTCCATTTATCTCTCTCTCTCTCTCTCTCATCCTTTTTCTCTCTGACCGCCTACCCGCTCCACTCGCCACTACCACCTTCGTTCCCTTTGCTCCCTCCTTTCTTCTACTCGACCTCCGCTGACTAGAGGAACCCTCACAGAGCCCCACCTCTCTCTCGCTCCAATCCTCACCAGTATTACCCCTCCGGCACTTTGCATCTATCTCTCTCTCTCTCTCTCTCTCACACGTGGCCTTCCCTGCCGCACCGTAGTCGGCTCCAAGGCAGGTACGGGTGTCGCGTCTGCTAGCGGTGGTCTGATTCCAGGGAGTGAGTGCTCTGGGTTGGGTTGGGTCGGATGCTTGACTCATGAATGAACCAAGTCAAATACTTTAGGGCGAAAACATCGTGCGGAAGCGTATTGCCCCGTTTTACGTGCGTGTATATACATATACCATGTATACGTGATACCCGATAGCAGCGCTTACATTTTCAATGCAAATTTATAGTATGTGAGACAAAGTGCATAACTGTAATGAGAAGCTCGTTAATATTCCAGCTAGACAGACAGCGCGCGGTATCTGATTCTTATCCGAGTCACAGGATAAAAAGAGTCTCTCCCCGTGGCCTGTGCGAGTGTGCCTGGAACGACCCAAAATTGGGTGGGCGTGATTCACGAGTGACGTATCGAAAATCGTCCGATAAGCCTTTATTGGCCGATAACGATTAATGCCCCGTGCGTGGGACGTCCCGGTGCACTCGCCATACGTATAACGTGTAATAATTTAAATCCATATGTCCCCATTATCGCACGATATCTAAACGCCCGATCCTCGATACAGTCTTCGCGTGCATCCGGAGCCAAGTGCACCAGGATACGCTACTACCAGGTACGACATTAAAAGTAAATGGTACATACCTTTCTCGAGATGCTGTGGAACAGGACTCTGGATACGTGGAGTCGGCTGAAGCGTTGAGTTACCGGGACGTCCGCGAGGCCTGCGACCTGGTCGTGGCTGAAACGTAAAACACAGAGATACGCTTTTACTCAGTTTCAAATAAGCACGTGCGTGTGCATTCCTTTCGGGTCGGTGTGTTCGTGACGCCGTCCGAAGAGACCCAGACGGCCAATTACCCGAATACGGTCGGTCGATATAGCCAAGCGATTCGCAAGGCGATTTTCAACGGAACCCCTCCTCCTTGGCAATTAAGCGTAAACTTTCAGCAGTCAAACGTGGCCCATATTCTATTTTTTTACTCGTGTCTTCTCTTTCTTCCCCGACACCCCCCACCCCTCTCTCTCTCTCTCTCTCTCTCGCTATACCGTCGCCACTCGCTATCCTTCTCTCTCTACCGTCAGCATCCCTCGACAGCACGGACTCGACCGGACCCATGGGTGGCGACTCACGGGTAGACTCTTTCTCGGAGCTCGGACCAAGATAATCGCAAAGTTGCTTCCCGAGGCAACCTCGGTCCTCGTCTCTCCTGCGGGTCTTTGTTGTCGCTCGTAAAAGGCAACCAGTCCAGCCCGGCGAGTCAGGGGGGACCCAGGGCTTTGTTTAACTCGTGCATTTATTACCGTAGATAAACGCGGCACGGTGAGCGCGAGGCGACGCCCGAGATAAATAAAGCCGAGAGGATTCCTATCGCGGTTGGAGGAAGGGATAGAAGGGAGGAGGGGGAGGGGTGGTCCAGTAGAGCGACAAGGAGGGATGCTCAGTGGTATTTTGGGGAAGGGGGGGGAACCGAGAGGAACGTCATAGAGAGCGCACCACGATCTCCAGACACACGTGAGACTAGCCTGTAAAGGTGCATACCAAATGCACGGAATATACGACCGTCGGTGACAGAACGTTCGCCACCGGGATGATGAGGGGTTTAAAAAAAAATTCGAACGAATGTACACTCCTAGGCAAAAATCGTTCTTTCCGCTACTTCCCTCTTGACCTGAAGTTTACGGCGAGTTCGGCTGAGGATTTCAAAGTGGTGTAAAACGACATGGCAGGGACAGTCTGGTTTGGGTCCGCGTGGTCTCGTGGACCCTTCCTGAAATTCCGCGCGAACAATTCCACGGCTAAAGAATCCCGAGACGCCGTAGGATTCGCAGTAACCGAGTGTTTTATTGCAAATTGAGGTTAAAGTCTCTGGCGCGCAGCCAAGTATTCACCTAGAGCACCGAATTCCCTGGCTGCCGCACATACGGGACGTAAGTATACTAAGGCTACGCGCGTACATACTTATCCGGTCATACACCTGTATACAGATATATGAGACCTGTGTGCACGATTTGTGCACATAAGCCGAGCATACTATAGGCGTGAGGGTGAAAATACGCGAGAATGCAGCAGGGAGAGTGAATACGTACGTCTTCTGGGTTAGCCTGGAAGCGCAACGATCCTATAAAATAAATAGCCAACCCCCTACGTGACTCCACCCTCCGTGTTGGCTTTTGGGAGATTATATGAAACGTATACGGATATATCGCACGTAACCCCCTGTTCCCCCTTACAGTAGGAATTTCACTTTTAAAAACCTGCCTCTACCCTGTGCATACATGGAAGACCATTTTTCCTACCCCACGGGTACTTTTTTTGGAAACGTTTAAAAATTTTGTGCACAAGATCATTGATTTTTATGGAACTGTCGAGGGACGTTAATTATGTCTTGTCGCGATTTTTAATTTATTCCAAATTTTTATAAACGTAAGGATCCAGATTAGCGATATCAAGCTGTTATTGAAAATCCACAGGTAGACGAATAGGGTAGGTTAGGGTCAATGCTTATATGCAAGCACCGTGCCTATGCAGTGTCCTTTCCCGACATATGAAAATCCAATTGATGATTACTGGCTGCTTAACGCATGCGCACTGTGCACATACGGTGCAATTTAGATATCGTATACACATATGGTGTACCACATACGTGTACCAAGCAATTCAGAACGCATACCTGAATCACGTGTAAAAATTCCGAATAATCGTAGCGAGCGATAAAAAGGTGCGAAGAAAAAAATATCACGAAACTCGACACTCAAAACGAGTCCACATACTCACATACGAAAATCTCATTCACTGGCATCGACAATTTTTCCCGGTTCGCGTAAACATTTTTACGTATACACAACAACCGGTTCGAACAACCGGTTGCCGTCTAGTTCCTTCTAACTACATAACCTACCCAGAGCAAGATTTTCTGCGCGAGATAAATACGTCCACGTATGTCTCGCATAACACATATGACCGCAAGAACCAAGAAGAATCGATCAGTTTTTTTTTTTTTTTTTTTTCGATCCGGCACACGTGTGCTTACCAGGAACGTCGTGTGTGCCCAAGAAATTTTTCCCACGATGGAAATCGGTAAAACGTCACGCGTTGAGGAGGGTGGAGGGGGGGATAAAACAGCGAAGATGAAAAACATTCCATAACCTTTCCACTCGTATAATCGTGTGTCGTTTCCCCTCCGTCCACCCTCACCCCTCGCTATGCCAGTCCCCCCCCACCCCGTCGTAACCAAACGATATTATACACTCCACGAATTCAAATCGTATCTCGCGTATCGCTTTGGCCGATTCTTCCCGCCTCGTGTTTGCTATCTATGCGCATACTTGCCCTGGCATACAAGTCAAATACCAGTAGGAATGCCGATACGGACACGTACTTGGCTTCAACTACTGTTTAGCAAGCAACCAATAGACTAGGTATCAGGGTTCGGTCAAAGCGAGGTCACGAAAATGATATCTATAGGGTATAACGGACGAGAGTCGGTATCTGAGATACATTTTATCTGAGATAAGATGATTTTACATTTTAACCCAATACAATGTACCGGGTTGGACGTGGAATTGATAACGAGTTGATAACTACGTTATACGCGTAGCTAGGTCGATGACCTTTCGATATATATATATATATGTATCTTCAAAAATTAGTATAACCACGCGTGTAGCTATGCATACTGAAAAATAAGTGGATGATAAGAAAAAGAAAATTTCGAGCGAGTACGATCGTTGATAAGACGATTAAATTTTTAGCAAAATAGCGGACGCGAAGTGTCGCGGAGTTAACGTGCATGTACGATGCGCGTAGCGGAGGTTAAAGGTCGATTTCGCTCGAAGCAAAAGCGTCCAATTAAATATGAAGCGAAGCTTTAGTATTCGAGACGCGTGGAATCGAGAGTGGAGACCCAATAAGATCGAGATCTACGTACGAGGAGTTCGTATGTGAATTCGATACGTTACATATATGGTCATACGTCCACGTACGGTGTCTGCGTAGTAGAGTTATGTTTCTGTTGGGATTTTACGGCTACGTATGTATATACGTATTCTCATGTGTGTACGAATGCCAGAGTGCCTATGTGTATATGTATGTGCTATCCGTGTGCCACTGAAGCGGCAGATATTCCGATCGATCGTACTGGGGTTATCTGACTGCCAACAGAAATTCGT